>CM057814.1:72755659-73040180 GCA_030067965.1 Latrodectus elegans
TGACTAATTCGATATTTTAGAAGTTTTTTATTTTTTTAAAGTATGATGCATTGTACTTTTCTATCAATATACACTTTATTTCATAATTCATATTTTATTATATTTAATTGAATATCATTAAAACTAAAAAATCTAATTATTTTTTTTTAAATAATTAATTTATTGATGGGACGCATAAATGTTTTGAAAATTCCTAATATGGCCAATGCCATCTAAGTATTTTCATCAATAGTCTAAATATTTCAAAAATGAATGACATATCTTTTCGGCTTAAGATAAGGATATTATTCCATTGAAGTTTGCAACTATTATAAGAAGTAAAATCACACATAAGATTAAAATACTTTTCAAAAAATTATATATTAATTTAAATTTTATAGATTTCATGCAAATACATACAATAATAATTCATTGCAACATCAAACGTACCTGTGATCACTCTAGCAACATACCAGGAGACAAAGAAATATCCCAGTGAACACAAGGCCATGGCTACTAAGGTTGTTCCGAAATTCATTTTATCTTCCGCCACGGGACTGTGCCACATGTTGGACCAATGCACACCTTGGCCTTGGTCTTCGTATCTGTTAAGGTACAAGCAACCAAAGCAGAAAGATGTTGACACGAGCACACACTGGAATGAAAATAATTACTTTTTACGATTACCGATTTCAGAAAGATCACTAACAAACCTCTGAATATTAATAGAAATGGGTAAGAGTTTACAAACGGGAACCCCTTGATTTTTTTTTTATATGTCAAGATAGGTGTCAAAATGTTTGTAACAAAATTGCAGCCCTAAAATAATGTTAGCAAGAACCTAAAAATACTAGGGTTACCAGAAATTAAATTTTATCGCCAAATGATGTACGCATTTTTACTGCGAACTCTAAAAATGAAACAAAGCTCGTGGAAGGCCTAGACAATGTCTTCTGGATGTAGAAGCTTTGGTTTTATATTGATTCCTGTGATAGCGGATCACACTGTAAGACACCTTAAGGGGCCTTGCACTCAGCATCATCTGTTACATACCCATTCCTATCCATCCGACTGCCCACCACCTCAAGAAATGGCTTCTCTCAGACCACGCAGAAACTCATTGGCAGTTGTTCACGAATATCCTAATAAAAGTAGAAAACCAACAAAAATATCACGAAAACTTAATGTTTGCATATCTTTCTCTCACTCATATATATGTTTGTTTTTTCATTAAAAAAATAGTAACTAGAGTTTGGGCAGAAATTAACACAAGCTAGTTTTTATCATTTATATAAACTGTAAATTTTATTGTTAGTATACCTTTTTTATGGCGAGCTTCTAAAAATATATTGTTTAACTTTTAGAGGCTATAGTGTATATCAGGGTGAATACTGAAAAGCGCATATTGCATATTATTAAAGTGACATAATTTACCTTAAAATGTTAAACTTTTATATTACTTGGAGAGAAAATATGAAGAAACTTACTGATAGTAGCTTCTGCCAGTATAAAAAGTCCAATTCCCAAGTCACAAACAATAAGAATGGGAAAAAAGAAAGCACATAGAGCAAAACTGATAGGAGGGCTGCAGTAGATGCTCGTTCAAAAAATGTGCTCATGAGCTGGCTGAAATAATTTGAGAAAGAAATGAATTGAGTAAAAAGAATGGAATTTTTTTTGCATTTAAATGTATATATTTTGTTATGTATCCCATGCTATTTATATTTTGAAATATACCATAAAATCTACTGAGATGATGTGAATAAATACTATTAAATTAAAGTTTTTGATTTTTTGGTACATTTAAAATATTGAAATTATTTTTTGAAGCATATGCTATTATAAAATTGCATCACTTCCATTAATAAATAGTAAACTTGAGATAATACTCGTACTATATAATTTAATTGATAGTGTTACAATCTATTAAAAACTTAAAGAACTTAAAAAATTTCAAAGAAAACAGTTCAAATAAATTAATATTTCATAGTATTTTTATTTATAAATTAGAAGTATAATATAATTTACTCTAATTATAGATATTAAATATTATTTAAATAAAAATATACTTTGAATCGTACCAGTAAGCAATCAAGAGTACTGCAAAATCTGCAACGAAAAGGAACAAAACCATGGCATCTGAATTGGGCGTGATACCACCCCATTTCAAGACTACCACAATTCCTATAACTGACACCAAAAGTATTGAGAATCCTGTGAAAAACCAAGCCAGTCCTCCTGAGATTTGTTTCAATCCCATAACTTTGAGTGTCTGAAATTGAAAAAAAAGCATTAATAAGTTTAATTGAAAACTAACCATGTGATCACTAGGCACTGTTTAAGTAATATGTGGAGGAACCACAGTGTTTGTACCTCGTCTAACTCAAGTTCTCTCCCTAATACCCGTTCTCTCACCAGGAAGGCTACAATAAACACCCAAGAGATGGTCATAACAGCTGGCATCGATCCCTTTAGTAAAGTACCAAACCTGAAGTATATAAAATTTGAAATGTGAATTATTCAGAATTAAGAGAAAATAAACTTGTAACATTTTATGAATGACGCTTAATTGGACGACGTTGCACATCAAAATAATTGACTGTCCTCAAAATTTGAGGTTTGGCATTCGGTCTAGATGTGGGGTGCAATTATCTTATATCTTGTGGAGTGCCAAATCAATATACCAGTATGGTTAACGACACTGTGTACTGTAGAAAATATTTGGAAAAATTTAAATTCCGTTGCAATGCAGACAAAATTAGGGAAAAAAATCACCTATGTAGATTAAGAGTCTTATTACATGTTATCAGGCCAAGTCCAAAAGTATGTCTGATAGTATGTAAATTTTGGATAATATCAACCAGTGTAAGAAACACGTATGATTAGCTATCGGTCGAAAAATTAAATTTAGACAAATGACGTTATTTTCTATTTACTTAGCATTTATTTAGAAAGGACACATTTGCACTATTAAAGCATAAAGCTTCAAGCATAGATTCGCTGAAAATAAATCGAATATGGTTTTGAATGCTTGAAAATATTTCCCTTAATTCGAAGTTATAACACATTGAAATTGAGACTCCATACATTCAGGCTTCAATTAATTTTTTATCAGTAGCATATTGGGATGCCATTAAGAATTGTTTTGCATGTAAAATTTGGTACGTTCGCTTTAAGTTAAGGACGCTTCGTCTAGAATGTAGCAAGCTAGATTAGCTTTCAGATTAAAATAACATACACAAATTTTGCGTAAAAGTTGAAATTAATTATAAAAGCATATAGTGATATGCTTTCATAATTAGCAAATATTTCCAAGTGTCAAATTACTTTTAAGATTAGTCGAGAGCTTTACATCATATGTTAGTGGTAACGATGCGTTTTTTTGTAAAAATAGCCTTTCAAATTATTATATCGGAGAACCTAACAAAAGGCAAAAGTGTCATTACATAAGTTTGAAATCAAATTGTTCAATATTATGAATATGAAATCATAAGAAAATTGAATTTACTGTGAAAATTTTTCTCTTTATTAACCAACAGGCATTTTTGATTTATAAATTCAGTGGGTAGCTTATACCAAATGGAAATATCGGTGAAAATTGAGAAGTTTTTCAAACAACAAGAGTTAATGATCTTTATGCTACTTTTGAGATTTTGCTTTCATAGAGCTTTTGCCTGAATAAATGATTGTATTCATTCGTAGTGTTTCATATGGCTTCCATGTTACTGTGTATGCCGTAACAATTGATATTAAGCTCAAATTCTAAATTCTCAGTGCTGCTGGTATAAAAAATATCAACCCTACTAATGTTATTTGATCCAAGTTAAGCAGTCCTGGCTAAAAGTGACACTTTCCTGACATATTTTCCCTGTCAAACTAATAATTATACGTACCGATTATGAAAGGATAAATGACTACATGTTTATACAATGCTCTGAAATGTTTCTAAAGTTCGGAATTTTTTTTTTACATTATATTAATTAAAATGTTTTTAAGAAAATGTGGAATTATAGTGTATTTGTCTGGAGAAATCTTGTATAGAAAGTTTGAATAAAATAAAAGTTTTCCAATACCCTGGTGAAATATTCAAAAATAGAATCAAAAATTCTACTATATAGAAATTTTGATACAAAGAGTACACTTCTATAATTTAACAAAATTCTTTTATATAATGGTGTTCGATTATATTAACTGATAATATTATCATATCAGAAACTTTGTTTCATAAATGTTTTGCAAAGATTATGTAAATGAAGTGAAAAATAAAAGAGTGAATGCATTTGGCTTTTTTTTTAAATAAAGATAATAAAAATGATATTTCTCAAATTAAATTATTTCAAGTATTGAAAATCCTACTTATCTCTCTGGTGGCATGGATAGGGAAATTGCTGCAGATATTTCTTTACTTTCCCGTCCGCTGAAGAGTCCGTTTGGATATCAATGATGGCGTTATCCACAGTATCTTGCAACTGGATGAAACCTCTGAAGTATCTCAGATCTTCAAAGAAATCATCGTAGGGATATGGTCTCCACCACCTGGGGAAAAAAGCATTTTTTATTCTCAAGAATATAAATTCATACAAATTACGAATGTTCGTGGATATTATCGTAGCCAAAGTAATTTTTAAAAGTTAATGGTATACATGGTAATTCTGTGTCAAGGTGAATGCACAGAAAAAAAAATTATTTGTAAATCCAAATCTGTTCCTTTCCAATTGCAGTTAATAATGATATAATCTTATTCAATTTATTTTTAATAAAGTTTAAGACGATAGATAGTTATTCTAAATACTGACTAAAATTAAATATACCATATTACAAATAAGTCTGGCATTAAAAGATTTCTCATCTTATTGGAGCTCACTTTGGAGTATTCCTTTGTACCTAGAGCAGAGTTGGGCTCTATTAATTTAGGTGGAAGCTTCTGAGAGAGATTTTTCGTAATAAAGAAGTAGAGGGAAGCTTACAATGCTTCACCTGCCATTCTCAGAAGTATCACTTCACATGGATGACAATGCGACCACGATATATTTCATATGACACTCTTAGAGAACACAATGGATCCTTAACTAAGAGGTGATTCTAACACATTAGCTTCCGCTACTGAGAACGATGCCCTTATCATTGTGACCTATCATCGAATTCGTGCATGGGTGGCAACTTTTCCAAAAATCAACAAATACTTCTTCGTTGAGTTATTCAACTGAAATCACGCATTATTGACATTCATGATGACTGAGGAATTTAAAATGTTTTAACAAAATATGACTGAAAAATAATTTAAAAATAATTGCATGGGATGAAAACATACACTATTATTAAATCATTTAAATAATTTGAACATAAATATGAAAACTCTTAAGATTTTGCCCATTTCAAGTTTTTTTTATAAATTAATGTTATAATAAAAATCAATGAAGAAGAAAATTACTTAGACTTCCTTACCTGTATTTGATGTATTCGGTCGTTGGTACATTATCAATATCCATGCGAATTTTGTACATGATGTTCTTGGGGAGGTCTTTTTCAACACTTCTATACTTTCTCTCCTTCATTAAATCGGATTTTTCATCTCCCATAAATACAATTGCTACAATGTATGAAAGTATTATTGTATAATATAAGAGGAAATGTGGAAACTTAAAGTTATAGCAAATTTAAATATACATGTAAGGTACGTTTATGTAATTATTCCTATGTTTAAAAAAAAGAAATGTCAGTTTAATTACATAAAAATGTATTACAAAATTTTAGAAATGAAAAAGATGGAGCTGCATATTGTTTTTAAGGGCTCTGTAAGTAAATTAATTTGAGAATAATACATTATAGCTTAGTTTATACTTGACATAATGAATTATAGGCTTAGTTTATACTTGACATAATGAATTATAGGCTTAGTTTATACTTGACATAATGAATTATAGGCTTAGTTTATACTTGACATAATGAATTATAGGCTTAGTTTATACTTGACATAATGAATTATAGGCTTAGTTTATACTTGACATAATGAATTATAGGCTTAGTTTATACTTGACATAATGAATTATAGGCTTAGTTTATACTTGACATAATGAATTATAGGCTTAGTTTATACTTGACATAATGAATTATAGGCTTAGTTTATACTTGACATAATGAATTATAATCTTAGTATTAAAGGTTTGAATAATATATTATAGGCTTAGTTGTGGAAAACTTGAAACATAATTTTTCGCAAAATATTGAATGATTTTCGAATTTTGTACATTACTAAGATTTGTTAAGATTTTCATTGCCCATAACACAAATTATTTTTTGGGAGACCTTTTCATAGAAAGTAAGCAGTATGCTTGCATTACAAGAGAAATTTGGAAAATTCTCTATCTCTCTCTCTCACACACACACACACACACATGTATACTAAAAGTAGAATGGCAAAACTCATCTTCTATTGTTCAACAGTAGCTGGGAGCGAACTCAGGACCTTTCACTCTTAGGAACAATGTGCTAACACTAGTACAAAAACACAATGCGAGCTCAAACTTAGCAGACCCTCCCCTCGGTTATGTCTAACCATCAATTTTTATTTTCTAAACGATTTTAAAAATGTTAATATGCTGAGTTCAAGTTATGTTTACGTGCACTAGCATACTATGTTTGAAAAAGTAAATGGAATCCATTAGATTTTTATGCATACAGAGAACTGTTATTTAAGTATAATAATTTAATGGAAACTTTATATATATATATATATATATATATATATAAACCAATAAATATTTCATGAGTATTTTAATATTTAATCCAAGGAAAAAAATTATATGAATAAGAGATTTTTGTTTTCAGCACAAAACTTTTTTTAAAATATCTCAAAAACTTTTGAAAATGCCAATCTTTCAAATTGAGGCATTCTGCTTATTTACCTTTAGAAACATAATTTGACACAAATTAAGCCAGTTTTTAAATTTTCACTTAGTAAAATTAGTTACGTTTAGTTTCAGATGTTTCACTAACAGTTCCGAGAGTCATCTTCTCTCATAAATCTGCACCATTTACATCGTTTAAATGTATTTTATAAAATATTCTGATCTGAATTTGAATTCTTCTAGATAAATCATAAATGTCGTTACATATAAATAATTGTTTTAATATTTGAATGACATGAATGGAAACTTAAACATGTTGAAATCCCTGTTTTTTCTTACTGCATTAGGATTAAAATTTCGACTTCACCTGTAGAATATAGGCTATATGATTTAACTGATTTTTTTTAAAAATCTACTCGAAATTTTTAATTTGATAAAATTTACCAAATAGCTATAGTATTAAGCGCTTTCTAATTCTACATGATGCTTCGAATGATATAATGTTGGAACCCACCAGAAGCTTCGATAAATAGATTTTTTGGACCAAATTTCGAATGGCCTTTAATTGTTACGTTAGTGCTTTTATATCCATTCTAATTTGACAGGAATGTGCCTTTTTCAATAAATTTTCAATCATTTTTTTTATTTCTTGAAAACGTTATGTAAACAAAATTAAATTACTGAAATTATCGAAGAAGGAATACATTTATTTTTTTTTCATAACAGTATAATATGTGGTAGGGTATGAATGTAAATTCAAAGCGATATTGGGTTGTCTGAATAGTTGCTTTTTATTTTCAAATTTCGAAATCAAACTTGTCAATTTGAATCAGAAACATTTTGATCTAACATCTTTTTCCAATTTTTATGACTTTTTGGCATTTTCAAGAAAGAGAAAATTGCAATTTAATAAATTCAGTAACAGAAAAACCATTAATATCATTTTCCATCATTTTAACTATTGAATTATTATTTTGAAATATTTTGAGAAAGAATTCCTTTTGAAAAATCATTAAAATAAATAAATAAATTCTTAAATTTTCTATTTTTACATTTCTTTACACGTAATTTATCATAGAAGAATGAAGGAAAACATTATTAAGTTTGGGAAAAATGCTTAAAAGATGCACGGATTTTTCTTGAAAAGGCTCAAAAGAGAAACAATGACGAAAGAGGTAAATTTTATTCCCTTAGTAATTTTGATTTTATTATTATTTTTCATATTAAGATTTAAAATAAAGAAAGGAAATGATGAACTGCATTCAAACCAATTTCTGATCATATAAAAAACAGAGTTCAACTGATCATATAAAAACAACATCCATAAAAAGCTTGAAGATAATGACCATCATTAATCGGGAATGAAATAGGGATTATCAAGGGTAGTGCATCTAATATGAAGATTTGATGAGTTAACGGATTATTTGTTCTCGGTTTGTGTCAACTAAATCGACTCTGCCAAAGACTCCATCCTATTATTTGGATGTGAACCATGAGAACTTTTCTTGTTTCCCTACATTAAGGGAAATCTAAAACAAAATTTTAGAGATTCAGTAAACATCAAAAAGGGGATACCACTACTTATGATAAAAATAAAAGCCATTGCTTTAAATTTTCATCATACATGCATATGCTGCAAAAAGTTCATGATAAATTATGCTAAATAATTTATTTGAATCTTTGGTTTCATTTCGTTTCTGTTGTTGTTGTTTCTAATCCCAGATGGTGTAATTAAGCTAAACCATCTCCATAAAACCAAAAATCATTAAAATGTATAAAAATAAAATATGATTCTCCAAACCTTCGTTTACAGCAAAATTCAGACAGTTTAGAATATGTCTCAGGGAGGCCTGATCCGCTTTGCACCAGTGACACTCAAGAAAGACTTTCTGGTCCTGTTGAAAATAAAAGGACATAATGTGGCCACTCAAGAAAACGTGAAAGATCAGTCTACTGTATCCTGATGATACTGCTCTGGTGGCACCAATGAGGTTTTTTTCCGAAATAGCAAGAGTGGGTCGGCGGATCTCTCCAAATTGCGTTTAATTTCGTCTTTTTAATAGTGGAGATTTCCGAAAACATTAGAATAGCGTTGCCCTGCAAAGTTCATTTTGTTTCTAGGATACTCCACAAAACTTTTATTTTATAGAGATTTCATCAATACATTTTTGTTTGATTTTGATCATGATAAAAACTTTCATAAGTTAATAAACACTCGTGAAACTCATAAATACCAGATTTTATTCAAATGATATTCAACAACAAAAATTCATAAAAATAATAAAAAATATTTTTAAACAATTCGAAAAATCTGAAATATACGAAATACTCAGGAAAAAGAAGTTTCTTTCAATAATTTGTGATTCAAATTTAAAAAAAAGACATCATTTTACTACTATGATCTAACATTCAATGCTGAAAACGGCAATTTTTAAATACATTTCTGATATTTACCGTAAGGTGAAGCAATAGTATGCAGCATACCTGCAATAAACTCCCTTCTATCATGGAGTGTGGCAGCAGCTGCTTCCAGCTCTGCTTCAGTTTCGAATCCCAGGAATCTGTCCAAACTGATGCACTGCGTGACATTGCCCACCAATTCTACCAGATTCAGCAGGGAACGACTACTTGTATTCGAAGACTCGAGCCAAGACAGTGTTGCACCCCAAGAAGGAGAACCGAGGAATTTAGAAACAGCTTTAGACGATAAAAATTTCTGAAATTATGAATAAAATTTACCTTTTGAATGTATATATAGTTAGTACACATTGAGTAGACATTCTTTAATTTGTATTAATGAAATAATTTAAATTGCAGTTCTTTATTGAAGAACTTTTAAACTATTAGCTAAAAAGATATGACATGAAGTGAAGAAATTATAAAAGGTGTAAGTAAATATAGATGTAAATGTAATGGAACTATAAAATGAGTAGTGAAAAAAATTAAATATTAAAAAAATAAAATAAAAGGAAATAAATAAAAATAAATAAATAAATAAAAAATTAAAAAAAATAAAATAAAAATAAATAAATAAATAAAAATGCATTAATGTTATTGAGATAAATTTCTTTACACTGTAATAACTATTTGAGATTAGGTTCTGATTTAAAGTATCAAAATCTCAGCCTTTTATTTATGCATTCGGATTGCTTGGAATATATTTTAACAACGAAAGCATATATTATGAGATTCATTAATTTTAAATTAATAAGTTTACCACTGTTGTTTGAAATTTTTGAAAATGATTTAATTTTAGATTAGTAAATTTGTTTAGCAAGATTAAATCAGATCCATGAAATTTATCTCTCTAAGAAAATCTAACAGCAAAATTGGGCTTGTGAAAAAAATCAATTCTGCAAAAGCCCTAAACAGTCAGTATATAATCAGGATTGGCCTGAAAATCAGCACATTTTGAACAGGCTGGGAAAATTTTTTTCCCATTAATAGGACATAGATCTCAAGTTTCTACTGAGAAATCTGGTGATGGCCGTTTGGTCCCATCACGAGGCTTATAGCCTTCGCTGACGACATGCTGCTGGTCGCAGCTTGTGACTCAAGAGCAAAGCTCGAAAAAAATGCTGACGCCGCCCTCAATCACTCAGCAAATGGGGGAAGACTTATAAGCTGGTATTCAATCCTAACAAAATGGTGGCCCTCACTGTCACCAGAAAGCGGAAACTTAAGAGACCGCCCGTCTTCAGGTGGGACGGAACCTTCATAAAGTCTGTGAAGGAGCTTAAATTCCTGGGTGTAAAATACGATAGCGCACTCACCTTCAACTCCCATCTTAAGGAGGCGAGGCAAAATGTTGTGAATGTCACAATGGCACTACAACGAACGGCGAGGGTTCTTTTCGGGTGAGAGCCTGAATTACTCAAATGCCTATATCGGAGTGAAACCGAAAGAATGGCTCTTTTTGACGTAGGGGCATGGGGACACAGACTGGAATGTAAGACCTTCTTTGACCACCTACAGAGTGTTCAAAGACCGGCACTCATGGCATTCACAAAATGCTATAGGACTGTTTCTACGACTGCTGTACAAGTACTGGCGGGAGTTCTACCGCTAGATATAAAAGCAGGCATAGAGTATGCAAAGCTAATGGTATTGATGGAGCGCAGGCCATATTTCTTCAACGAGATTAATCTGCGGCCAGATGATGTAGAGCATAGGGTAGATATTCTGAGATGTCATCCGGCGGAGCGATACAGTGTGCCTTTCGACAGCGAAAAGCCAACTGGTGAGGGTCTGGAGATCTTTACCGATGGATCAGGCATTGATGGTAAAATTGGTTTAGGGTTTACCATCTTGTATTTTGGGCATGAAATTGAAACGTATGGTGCTAGACACGGTGACGAGAACTCTGTCTTTCAGGCGGAAATATCGGCGCTGGGACTGGCACTCGACTGGCTCAAAATACACCCGGGCAACAGCACTTGTCATATATACAGTGATTCGTTGTCCTCCCTTTACTCCCTGGCCGATCCAAACAACCAGAACATCTTGGTAAACAAGGTAAAGGACTCTTACGAGGAAGCCACTAGTGGAAGAGAGGTGCACTTGCATTATGTGCGCGCTCACGCAGGCACTTTCGGAAATGAAAGAGCCGATATGCTGGCCAAAGAGGCTGCGAGTTTACCAGAGCCAACACTGGACCAGTCTCGTCCAAGGTCGCACCTGATCAAGGTGCTGCGTAAGGAAACACTGCGTGTATGGCAGCTGAGATGGGATAGCGAGGAAGTGGGTCGGCAGACCTACAGATTCTTTGAAACAGTCTCTGATAAAAGAGTTTTCGGTAATGATATCGTTGCCCAAATAGCGACTGGACTCGGACGTGTACCGGAATACCTTCATAAACGAGGGTATGCGATTAGTGAGTTATGTCGCTCGTGCAATGTGGTGGGGGATTGCCTCCACTTCATGCTGTCTTGTATCAGGACCGCGGGTGAAAGGAGCAAGCTGGTGTACAAGAGCAAAATCTTGAGTATCATCCTGGACCGGCGTAACTGGTCTATCTTGAAAAAGATAATGTCCATTGCTTCGGATGACATTCCAATGAGGGAATACCAGTGTGTCATTGACGATGGTCCGGTCGAGAGCTGGGACGTAGAGGAATAGTATAGGATTTGACGGTTCGTTAAGGTGAGGTTACACAAATCTTCCACGAGAGTGTATGCCAATTTAAGTGAGTGGGTGCCGGCGAGATTTCTCGTCTCATCAAGGTATGGTTCTGTGGCTCGTCTACCGCGGCAGGTGGTGGCTGTTGGACGGTAGACTTGAGTTCAAAGCCTTCGAATTGCAAGGTATCAAAATTAGTTATAGAAGCCTCAGCTTCTGGCACTAAGCCTCGCAAACTCGCGATCCTCTTCTGTCCTTCTGTAACACTTGAGTGATAATGCATCCCCGGGCACATTCCTGGTACCATTGGTGAACAAATGGACATGTTCAAATAGTATTAACAGATTATTTTCGCTCTTAAGAATTTCAAATGAGTTAGTGACTCAGGTATGTCTAACGGCCCATCAGTACCTGCTTTAGATACAATACCTGCTGTCTCATTGACATATATATTAACGTGAGAAGGTCTCGACTGAAAGTACACCTCACGAAAGGATGCACCAGTTTGTTAATAATTATATTTCTTACGCATTTTATGCCAATTAAAAAGTAATTCAATAGATCTTTATTTGTCAAATAAGATTCAAACGACAGAAGAGCAAGTAGAAGACAGAATTGAATACGCCAACATCAATGGCAATCAGTTCACTTCTGAAAACTGAACAATTATCTAGATATCTCCTTCATTTTGTAGTACATTCTTGGGATAAGATATAAATTCCACTTCCGGAGCAGTCACATTCATTTTTAATTTCTCTGTAGTTATTATAGTTGAATCTTCAGAGATGTTGTTTATGATTTCAAGAGCAAGTTGTTTTAAATAAACTGGAGTATTGAAATTCTTGCTCACTTGGGAAGGAAGGTCCGTAAGGAAGTAGACTCCATTTACCAACCGATGCTTTTTTAAAGCTATGCTATAAGACATTTTTGTTAATCAAATTGTTTGAATCAGTCAAGCCAACCGAACTATTTTTATTTAATCTTTGTTTACTGTTTCACTCTATCAAACACTCAGAAGTTCGATTTTGATTCCCGTAATTGATGAGCTTGCAAAAATATTTCACCATACCAATCTTTCTTCTTAGGCGGAAAGGTTGCAGGTGGGCCTCATGAAGAACAATTTCAGAGGAAGCAACTGTTTCTAAACCAAGTAATTATGCGAGTTGAACTAAGCTGGACCTGCTCAAGCTTTTGTAGATTCGTGTTGGAAATACAGCTGTAAATTGGAAAGCCATATTCTAAACTAGGCTTTATAAGAGTGTCATAAGTATTTTTGAGAGTTTCAGAGTCAGCTTTCCAATCTCATCCTGAAATAAATTTTAAGATCTTTAAGCTCTTTTTACTTTTAAGTATTATTTGGTCGATATATTTATTGCATTAAACTTCGCTGTCAAACACTAAGCCCAGATATTTTGGATGTTTTTCAACAAAAAAGTAGATAGTCATTCAAATAGGATTTAGGTTGATAGCTAAAAAGTTTCCTATTCGTAGTGAAGGAACCAACAATAGATTTGAATGGATTAAAACTAAGTTTGAGATTTTCTGAAACTTTCAATACATCATTAAATGCGGTTACTGGAATCTAACATCAATAATGTATTTCAATACATTATTAATGTTAGATTCCAGTTCCTGAATGTCGTGTCCAGGGTCTTACAGAAAAACATCATCTACGAACACTACCCTTACACAACTATTCGATATGGCTCTCTCAAGTGCATTTAACAATATCCAAAAAAGAGTTGGGCTCAAAACAAATTAATACACCATGAGAAGTGTTGAAGAGAGAGTTCCCTGACAGAGCATTATTATACTTAATTCTGATGATTCTGTTTCTTAAAAAGTCATAAATCCAAGTAAAGGTTTTCCTAAAGAGTTTAATTATGAGCTTTTGATTCTATGCTCTGTTAAAGCCCTTAGTTAAATCTAAGAAGGCCGGTAAAGTAGAGTAAATTAATTATATTTATTTTGGGCATCTTTTGGCAAAAAGAAAGCTCATAATCTCTGGTGCAGTGTCCTTCTTTAAAAGCATATTGTACCTTAGAAAGAAGGTTGTAAGTATACAAATTAAAATTAAGTCTTCTTAAAACCATTTTCTTCATTATTTTACAAGTAATACAGTTCAAGGAAATAAGCCAAAAACTTTCAGGCTAAGAATCTTCTTTATTTATTTTTCTAATCGGGACAGTAACTGCCCTTTTTTAATCATGCGGAAGACGCCCATGATTCCAAGATTCCTTCATAAAGTCTAAACGTCTTTGTTTCCTAACATTTTTAAGATAACGTAACTTTGAAGAAGTTAAATATATAAGTCAATTACACAAATAGTTGGCAGATCTAGTAGACAACAGACAGTGTTGAAAATCTCCAATAGACTGTTTTAATGTTTTTATTTTTTCTCTTATGGTTTTATTTATTTATTTATTTTTTTGATTAAATAAATTTAGTTTTACAGAAATCTAAGGAGACACATTAAATTACTTGGGTTCAGGTATTTTTCAGCATGGGGTGTTATTTTCATATATAAATAGATATATATCTTAAAAATGAATATTAGTTTTTCTTATCGTAGACAAATTTATAGATGAATATTGATATTAATATTCACAATTATTAAAGAGATTTATATAAAAATCAACCTTAATCATTATTATTGCTTTAACTTAACAAATTTTTAGTTAGGTCATAAAATTTTTACGTGTATGTAAAAAGTTTATCGTTAAGTTTGTCTATCAGTTAATTTTTCACAAAATCTAATTTTGAAATAAGAATTTTTTACGAGGGTATACTTATTTAAGAAAATATGTAATTTGTCAAAGGCAATTTAACATCTATAATTCCTTAGCACTCCCTAACTGTTACTTAACAAGATCTTTAGATACATCTTTTTAGTAACAAGATTAACAGTTAAAGTATTTAATTTTCAGATAATGTGAATTTTCTGAAAATTTCGTGTTTTAATTTATCACACATTGATACTTTAATTTCATACCTGCAACGACAGCAGAGTTTCGTTCTTTCGTTGCAGATAGTGAAGACCAGTTGAACCTTCTGCTGCTGCTTTAATAAACCTGACTTGTTCTTCCAGTATGTTAAACGTTTCGTTTACCTACATATAGGGAATAATAATTTACTTTCAATGAAAAGTACAATGTAATAATAGATCTTTTGCAATTATGTATAGAAGTTGTGAACTCAAAGGTTATGAATATTTCTGCAATGTTTCAAACAATGCAAAAGATTTTGCATTATATGTGGTTGTTTAACTTACTTTTGCGATTATGGTGGTCGTTGGCGGGTAACTTTTGGGCGCGAATAGAATTTTACCCCGAAAAAGGGGTTTGAGAAATCCCCACAGAATAGCTCCTCCTCTCATTTTCATAATTTCTTTATAACCATGTCGACAAAACTCAGCTATGGGAATTTTACAAAAAAAAGTTAGAAAACAGTTTTTCATCCGTAATATTTTTGAATTATAAAAAATTTTGTTGTTTTATTATTTACATAATACGCATGCACATGCATCTTAATAATTGTGAAATAAAGATTGCAAAATAAATAGTATACACATATTTTTTTTAAATTGTGAAAGGGAAATCTTCTTATTCAACGGTCAGATAGCCCAGTAGTGGTCTTTGTTTTTCTCAGAACCGAATTCAAAGCTCTTGTATTCTTGGGCATAGACATCCAGTTAGTAAAAGAGAAATGCATTGAAACAAATTTTCTAACGTTTTGATATTGGTTTCTTAACTTTTTTAAATGAATAATTTTACAATAGAGAATACCGTACCATAAAATTGACACCAAATTTTTTGTTAGTTCAGTCATGGTTTTTAGTGAAATTTTAAATTTTTATTTCAAGAGAAAAAAATGTATAATGATATACCTAACTAGGGATATTATACACTGCAAGAAAAATAAAATGGAAGCATGTTTATATTAAAGTAGGCAAAATAAAAATAAATCAAATGCCGATATAAAAAGACAATATATTGAGTAATAAATAAGTTTAGAAAATCTATAAATGAACGAGACAACAAAAGAAATACGGACGTTGTAAAAACGAGTATAAAATGTCATATTCAAATCCTCATTATAAAAAAATCCAAGTTTACGTTTTATCTTTAAAAAGCTTTTTAAGAAATTGGTTACAAACACGTTACTTAATTATAATAATTCAATGAAGATGCCTTATAATAGAGTACTGTTAGAAAAATAGCCACATGCTTATATCTCAAAGACAAAAGAAATAGTTTATTTTTATATTCTAATTGATGGGATTTATAAATACGTTACAGAAATTGACAACAAAAAATTACAAAAGTTGTATGATTCAACGCTTTTTATTTATCACGCAGACAAATCATAGAAATTTTATACCAAATGCATACGTCTGTGCCATTATATGTAAATAAAATTAAAAATAAGCTTTTGAATGTGGTTGATTTGCAATAAAAGTGTAACTAAGGATAATAATATCAAATTGATTATAAAATAGTTATAGTTTCGTTTGCTTTGCTAATTGGAGAATATTTTTTAAAAGTGTTTATTAATTATGCAACTAATAGCTGGCATCGGTATGAATAGTGGGGAGAGTACTATCAGTTTTTGGTTAAATGTATGTTACTTTATTGTTTTGCTTAAAATTATGTTACTTAATTCGAAAAAGTAGTCATAAAAAGTCTTGAAAAATTATAAATTACTTATTAATCGTTTTATATTAAAATCCAAGCTATTCATAATTTAGTCATCTCCAAATGACTATTATGATTGATTAATGTGGTAAGGATAATGTTAAATTGTATCAACTATTTTAGTTTTTTGTTTTACTGACACATTTGAATAATTATAGAAAATCAATAATTTAATAAGAAGTTTCTACTAGCTCATTAGGGAAAATTTGTGAATTTCAATATGAATATAAATTGCACACCAAATCTTCCTTACTCGGTAGTCTCAGCAATTCTTTTTCTTCAATTTTATTCTTCGTGTCATCTGGCGCAAGGAGTAAGAACTTACGACTGAGAGAAGTCAAGGGTTTTCCGCAGAGAATTTGTCCTCCAACTGAAAGGGCTTCTGGAGCTAAAAAGTAAACATTTAACTATTAAAAATTATTATTAAAATCACAAGATAGTTTTGCATTGAATCTTGGATCAGACTATGAATGTTAGGCTGTAAGTAGAGATATGATTCTTAAATGATTCTAGTAGTTTAAAGGCTTCAAATACAAGTGCTAAAAATATCTCTCCTGTCAATACGTGATATGACTTATCAAAAATAAAGTGAATGGATTTTATTAACATTTTGTTAAGAAATTAGATCATCGCTTGTTAAAACTTCATCGGATATACTGATTTGTAAAATTCAAGTTATCAGACAGTCATGTATATTATTTAAAATTTGCATATTTTACTCTACACAGGTTAGAATTAAAAATAAAACAAATAAAATGAGCGCATGTATCTGTAATACCATTTGATACTTAATAAAAATGTTATTTTAGAGTATTGTAAAATGAATCACATCTATGAATATGAGTTTTGTCTTTGAAACAGAGATTTTCGCGATATAAGGGAAATACCAAATCATATGCGGGAGAGTGTTAACCATATGTGGTGAAATATTATAATAAATAGGTTTAGATTTTTAATCAAAATAATTTGATAATTTATTAAAAAAGATGTTAAATTTCACTTTTAAAATATAGTATTTTCATTTTTAAAATAAGAGCAGAAAAAAAGAAGTCAGAAAATGCGTGGCCAGAAACTTTTTAATAAAACTGTTTAAATATTTTTCAGGATATTTATAACAAATTGTCTTCGCAGAAATTTCTCATACAAATTATTAACATTCTTAAATGTTTAAACTACAAAACCCTTTTGAACATACTGTGAAGTGAAAAATATTTCATATCAAAATTCAAAATCATTCAATAAATACTTTGTAGGTCAATCAAATATTGTCAAAATTTTCCTGTGATTTACATTACAACAATGAGTTCAATCTAAATTTAACTTATCAATATTAAAACGACGTAGTAACGTGTCTCTTCCTGCAGCATTTTTGACCATTAATAGATATTATTTAAAATACTTCGAATTTTGAGGAATTATCCTTTATAATGGAATTTGTCTCTTTTGAGCATTAGAATTTTTGTTTTGACATTTTTGAAGTGAGATTCAGAAACTTTACAAAATAAGCACATTTTGATAAGTAAATTAATGAACCTAATTATCTCATTTACTATCAATAAATGAAATATTGTGTAATTGAGATATGTGATATATTCAGAGCAAACTCACTTGCAAGCCAGTTGGAACCTTTGCCTAACTGTTGGAAAAGTTCCTTTATTTCAGGATGCATTACTGTGGTAACTGTTTCCAAATGATTGGTCAGTTTGCTGACCACACTCGGAGCACCGGACAGAACTTGCAAAGTTTTTTTGGCTTCTTGAGCATCCACTTCGGCCTCGCGAAGGACACCTTCCACACCTAAGGTTCCAAACTGAAATAAGGAAATCATTTTAATTCCCAAATCAAAGTACATAATATAAATTCAATCGATATTCCAACAACTTACAAACACACATAAAAATGTTCCGTAAATGTTCTACAGAACGCTATAAAGATTGTATATGGACTCACATAAGAGGAGGCTGAATTCTGTTGAAAATAGGTGAATCTTCTTTCAACAGATTTCGCAGCAAACTGTATCCTTTATTTTAGCCGAATTTCAAAATGTCATATTAGCCTTATGATCACAAGTTCAATCCAACAAGTTTCAATGAAAACATAATTCAATGCCATTTCATGATTGAATTCATTATTAATTTTATATTTGATCATCATCATATTTATTTGCTCATCATTCCTACTATTAAATTTAACTTTAAATTTAAAGAGTCAAAGATTGAATGGTTTCTAGAATCGTAGATATTCGATGATTTTTTACAAAAGAATTAAGCTGATGAATTTGTACGTGCACACATTTCGATGGTTTGTTTTGTCGGTTACTCAACGATTATATTTTTGCAGTGAAGTCTAATGAGATCAAGGTACACAGTTTAAAGTAGATTCCAAATTGATACACACATCCACGCCTGAAGTGGGAACAAATAATGCAAGGTACAAATAATTTGGCCTCCAGCTCACTTGCACAATTTGATGATCTTTATCATCTAAATAAGTAGATGAGTCTAAATTCGATTTAGTAATTGGTGTTTTTCTATTTGTTTTCTCGAAAAATGTATCTCAAATAAAGAATTTTGAAATATCGTATTTATATTGTAAGAAATATATTTACGTATTCAGTTAATGGTCCATCTAGTTTTATTAAATATACAGCTGAATAATATCTGAAAAATAAATTGTGTTTTTATTTTGGACGATTCATGTTTTGAACAAACTTTTCTAATATGATTAGAAAAGTTCTATAATTTTGCTTTTATTATTTCACGAGTAAAAAGTAACATTTTGTCATTTTATATAGTTGCTCATTTGCTCATTTAAAAACTGCTTCAGCTAGTGATATCTTATGAAAGATTTTTTAATGAACCTAAAATGACAACCATAAAGTTCTGATTTTATGAACCGTTCAAAACTTGTAAAGTCGATTCACTCACCATTTACGCATTGTAATTTTTAAGTATATTTCACATATATTATAAAAATTTACAATTAAACATAAGACTATGGTTTATTCAAAATAATGCAAAATTTAAAATTAAAGTAAAATTTATGAAAAATAAAAGACACAATTTTTTTTTAAACAAACCGATAAAAGGAATCTTTGAAATACTAAATCTTGTAACGTCTCTGCAGAGATTTCCGTCTTGTTATTGTTTGATAAGAGGCATTGGAGACTTGTATCCAGATCAGTCAAGCAGAAAGAAACGCGGCCATTAGTTGCATTTAACACCGCCTGAAATTTCAAACACACCAAACATTAAAAATTAATTTTATGATGTCATTTTTAAAATATCAAAAGGGAGTGAAAATTATGGAAAGATATTTTTAAGTTGTATTTAATAAATAAACTAAAAAATATCTTTATCATGCTTTAATTTCATTTTATTTGAATATTATCATGCTTTAACTAATATTAAAGCATGATAATATTCAAATATTTAAATGTTGAAGCTATGTAAAGACTTTCAGAATGAAGCAGAATTTGTGTAATTTTACCTTTTCGACATAATAAACCCGTATGAAGGAAAAATTATTTGAACTATATAAAACATTTATCATTTTGCAGTTCACGTAGTTTTCTTAAAAAAATGGCCGTGGTAGTCTAGTGGTTAGAGCATCGGCCTTCCCTCCAGAAGGATGGGGCTCGATTCCCAATTCCACCAAAGATCCACCGGGTACATGCGCTTTAAATTTGTGGAATCGAAAGTCCCGTGGTCGGTCATTGAGCAGTTATTATGGGTGCAATGGTCTGGAGAAAATTTCCTCCCTCTTCAGATCAGTGTCAAAATTGAGAGAGTGGATTCGTTTGCGGTGCCATTAATTTCAAAGAATCATGACATTCAACTTATTCAAGATGTGCAGGCAAGGATTTTTCTGTGCAGAATTTCTTCAGCTACATGCATCATATGCGTTCCATATTCGTGATGCACCTCTTTATTAACTCTTTTAATTTCCATTGTTATTCAGAGTACGATTAAAATTTAAGTTTTCTGTTTTGTTGCAATGTAATTATAAAAACATTTTAGTCATTGTATTTAAATTTTAATGTTTTAATTCATAAGGGAATACATTATGATATCTGGTATTGTGTTTGATATGCTAATGAATTAATAAAAATGCATTTTTATGCATACTATTTACAATAGTTAGTTAAATTTTAAATTATAAAAGGATTTCCGTTCCTTTCATACTTGTTAAGAAGTAATTACCTGTTTTAAATCGATGTCTGTTTCCATGAATTCAGCAATAACTCCAGGATCAATTAATAGTTCTTTCAGTAATACTTCTTCCAGTTTTGGTCCGAAAACATCTTTAGACTTATCTAAGAAAAAAGGTTCGGATCATAAATACAGCTATATAATTCATTAAAAATTATAAGTAAGAATATATTAAATGAATAAAAGACAGAATGTTTTTATATAGAAAGAAATTTATGGGAAAAACAATATTTGTCACTAAAGTATACTCTATTTGTGAAAAATTTGCTACCATGTGGTTAAGAAATAAAAAAAATAAGTGTTAAGTTTCTAAAAACTGAAAATAAATAACTTTCAATACAGACGTTATAATGTTTATTTTTTAATTGATTATAAAAATATTTCCGTATTTTTATTCAAATAATAAAATTTCCAAATCTTATTCCATAACATATATAAACTGGTTATAATTGACTATTATTGTAAACATCATTCTTGTAAGTGAAACAGATAAGAAGATTATCTTTGGATTTAATATTAAAAATACATATGATACGCATACAAGGAATTTTAAAACATTTAGTTAAAATTCTTCCATAGGAAGTATTGATTACTTTGTGAAATTTACCAAATCTAGCAGATTTGCAATGGATATAACCAACACTCTAAGCATTGATCTCTAAATAAAAGCAGGAAAATTAATTAAACTCTATGCTACTTTAAACTACACTACATTTCTTTCATTTTATATTTTATGCAGGAAATATAGTATAGTTTCCAGAAATTATACAGATCATGGTCGTATGTGACAAGCAGAGCATTTGTTAGCAATGAATCGAAATTTCCTCAATGAGGGCATCATCTTCCATATGTAAAGGTGTTAACCATGTCAAATTTGTTTTGCAAATAATGCATAACTGAATTCTTCAAGCACATTATTAAACCTCGCAATAATTTCATGACAAACCAAACTATTTAAATGACTATATACGAAACTAAATCCAGTTAAAATAGAAGTCATGGATTATATAAACAACGCCAGAGACTCAAAACGTATTCATATCATTTTTCAACATGTGCAGTTGAAATACATAATTTTTTGACGAACCGTTAGATATTACTAAACCTCGCAATAATTTCATGACAAACCAAACTATTTAAACCTTCTTATTACCTTATGTGAAAATAGTCCATGTAAAACATATAATTTTCTGTAACTAAAGCACAAAAAATGAATATCAAAGTACCAATAATCTTTAATTAAACATGTCATAAAAATAATCATAATAGTACCAATAATCAAATACTTCCGGAAAGTAAAGTGGACAAAATTAGGAATATCCTTATGAATCCATACTAGAACATTACTTTGAAAAGTTTGAGGGAATTTTGTTGAGCATTTGTAGTTTTTCTTAGCTTAAATGATAAAAAATCTGCGTGTTTGCTTTCCTATGTAAGAAGAAATATGTCTGATTAACACAAAGGAAGTTCTACTCAGAGACTGATCTATACTTATATAGATATTGATTTGTAACGGTTTGAAAAATTATTTTTTCAACATACGCTTTGTTGATCAAAGTTTTTCAAGACTCCTGTAGTTCGGTTCATTTTGTAGTGAGTCTATTTAGATGGATATTTATATTAGTCTTATTTAGTTCTATTTAGTCTATATTAATCTTATTTAGATGTGTATGTGAATCGGAAAAATTTCTCCATGAATAAGAAAAGAAATAATTTTTTAAAAATGTTTTTAAAAAATTATTTGTCCAGTTTTGGTGATGCTTTCAAGCAAAAAAAAAAAAAAATAAAATAAAATAAAATGCTTTTAAGCAAAACAAATAATTAAACATTTGTTTTGCTTGAAAGCATTTTTCTCTCTATTTCCCAAATCCTTGATATATTTTTTAAATGCGTCATTTATTTTTTTGCAATTCTCTCCCCATCACAAAAAATTTTCTCATGTTGTGCAGAATTATTTGTTATAAGAATGAAATTTCTGAAATTTTTTTTGTCTATTTTCTTTTTTGCAGTCCATATATTCCACATTAAAAGGAGCTTCACATTAATAATTTTCAACTATTAGAATAGCTTTTACATGGGACCAATAATTTTGTTAATGTTTTGCCCTTTGTCCTAATTAACATCATTCCTAATGAATTAAGAAAATTTGACACATTTTAACCTGCTTTACTTTAATTTCATGATATCTGAGTTTAAAATTAGTATAAAAATATGTATATAAAAAGCTTATATAATAATTTAAGGCTAATATTTAAATACATTTGTCATAAATAACTGACACCATAATTTAGTTTTAAAAATACTTACAAAGCAAACTGAAATTGGCTAGTTGAGATAATGATTTGAAAGCTTTCATTCCATCTATTATCTGTTGCAAAGCTTCAAGTAGCTTACTGCCTGGAAAGACTGGTTCCAAAACGATCATCAATTTCTCGAAACTAAAGGATTTATGAGAAAACATCAACCAAAAGTTTGACGTACATAAATTGTACACTATGCTTTCTTTGATTTAACATTTAACAGAAGCTAATATAAATGAAGTAAGAGTTGTTATGAGCTGTTAACAATGGGAGATCACGAAGAAACCTGATAGCAATAGATATCACTTCATTAAAGATACTTGAATGAAGTTCAATTTACCTCTCAGCAACATTTTGTATGACGTGAGCCTTAGAAAACATCTGCAAGACATCATATAGGTTCTGAATGCGCACTTCGCTTAAAGATGACCCCATTCTACTGAAGACGTCCACTAAAATGTCTGAGTTTTCAATTAGCTGTCGAAGCCAAGTGCCTGAGAAGAATTCTTTTTCTTGAAGTTGACGAACCTAAATGTGGAAACAAAGCAATTTCAGACTGTTCCATCAAGGAAAATATAAATGTGTTATGGAATTGTTTTATACACCAAACTTCCTGAAGTAACAAGTAAGTTAGTTGTCATCGTGTGGCAACAAGAACAACAAAGGAATAAGTCGAACAACAAGTGTCATTGGAAATTCTATTTCTCGAATTAAGTGTTAAATTTTGTGTTCTGTTCTTATGTATAATTTTATTATTGATTTTGTTTTTTGATCTATTAGAGAGAATACGGAAATAAAAATTTCTAAAGCTAGGCCATTTTTTTTCCTAGAATAGTTTAAAATGTAATAAACTTCATTTTGATAAGAGTTCTTATTCAGAATACGTTTGTTTTCTATGTAAATTTATTAATATCTAATGTTAGACTTTCAAATAAGAATAAATGAAATGTTAAATTAGAAATTAATAAATTTAGATAGAAAATAAATTTGATTGGAATACGAATATTTTTCAAAGATAAATTTAACGAAAATAATGAATACATTTTCTTATTGAGTTTACATTGTAGAAAAAGCAATCCAATTAAAAAAAGATAACAGAAAAATGAATTCAAACACATTAATTATCAATATGAAATAAGTTGTTAAATTTTAAAATTTAAGAGGCATTTTCTATAAATTTAAGTGAAATGTTACATTTAAGTGCACTTATACACATTGACAATTTTTTTTATAAGATTATTGAAAATATTAAATTAATCAATTGTTATGTTTACCAAAACTTTATGTGAACAATCTTTAAAAAATATCTAACAATGAAAATATTCATGCATTTATTTAAAACAAATCTATTATTTTTTTCTAAAATGTAAGATTCACGAAGCTTTAATGTGAAAATGCTAAAGCTTTAAAACTATGTGTGTGTTAAATAGTCCCCCTCTCTCTCTCTCTCTCTAAATGGCAAAAATAATAATGCACTAAATTATTATACATATAAGCAGCAAACGTATGCTATTCAGAATGTTGAAATATATATATATATATATGTATGTATACACTGCTAGCTGACCAGCCAAATTCTAACACCAAGAAAGACAAGATATATCACAACAAAACTAATTCTGTTGATAACATGTTGACCAAATATCAAATGATTAAATTTGACTTCTGTGAGTTGTGGTTCCTTCCAAAATCAGTAGCTAGAGTAGCCGCTATTGATGGAGATCACCGCTGTCACACTCCTCGGCACTGATTCAAAGAGACTTTGGATGTGTTCTTGGGATACGGCAGACCAAACAGTTTCCACTGCTAAAGTTGATACGGTGTGGCAGCTGGGGATATACTCTGGATCAATCACTAAGCAACCATGGACCAATGTTTTCTATCGGCGAAAAATCCAGGCAGCGAGCCAGCTAGGGAAGCAGTTTAATGTGGCGATTGACGAAGAATTCTTGGATAATGCGTGACATGTGAGGTCGTGCATTGTTGAAATATGGCTGTAAGCAAGCCCTGAAGGTAGGGAAAGACAACTGACTCCACCACATTGAAGATGTAGCGCTGGTTGTTTAAAGAAGTAACGGCAATGAGTACGAGAGGAGTGAGAGAGTGATATTCATTACCATCCCATACCATAATACTCGATGCAGGACCAATGTGGCGGTGCACCACGCAGCTGTCCATCACCTTCTCTCCGTGGTGTTTCCAGACTGGAAGGCGAGCATCGTGGTGTTGCAGACAGAAGCGTGACTCGTCAGTAAAGACAATTTCTTCCATTTTGCCATTAACATCGTTATTTTATCACACCATTGTGGCGGAGATGTTTGTGGTTCTGCGTCAAGGATATACGAAACAATTGACGTCTTGCAAACAGATCACTCTACTGTAAACAGCGTCAAATGATCCACAGACACTGGACGATGCGCTACAGATTGAATGTGCTACGCTATAATTCATGATGTGGCTGAGAGATCCGTTACTGCCATGCACACAATTTGCCTTGCATAACGCGAAGTGGTGCACTGATATGAATGCGATCGAACATGTCTGTCCGTCGTACCCTCCTGCATCCAAAGATCACATATCCGAATTACAATTGTTTGGTTTCGTCTAATACGTCTACCGATTTCCCTGAAAGACAATCCACAATCTCGGTAGGCCACTGTCCTTCCTCCGTCGAACTCGGATTCTTGATCAAAAAATGATTGCTGTTTTCTACAAGGAATAATTAATCTTTTTTTGAAAAAAAAGAAATTCCTAACTTGAAATTGCCGTAATCTTCAAGATTTAAATAGTGCTTTTAAAAGGTGCCACAGGCGTGCGTCTGCGCTGAAATTCTAATCATTTGCATATCTCACCTCCTCTAAAGCATGTTGTAAATTTCATGTTGTTTGCATGCTTCCTTCAGGGTGTAGCATTTACGGTGGCCAGCAGTGTATACACGTGTGTGTGGAGGTGCTTGTTTATTGATATCTATAAATTAACGTAAGCGAGTGCATTTATATCTATCCATCTATCAATATAAAACTATGTACATTGCAGGGAAAGTAATTCTGTTTTTTCTGTCATTACAGCGATACATTATATACTTGCATAATCACAATTTTTAAAATATAGATATAATATTTTTAGATTTGATCTGAAAATGCAAATATATGGGTAATAAATACTTTCAATAAATAAGAAATTGTTTGGCTTACTCTGCTTTTTATTTCCTCTTGATTGATTTGGTCCAAAAAGTGTTCCACAGAGTTATTTACACAAAGGTATTCTTCCACTTTCAAGCGAGCATTAATCTTTGTTGAGGTTGGATATAAGAGCAAATTTTTTGTAGATCGGAAATCATACGACTTGCATACTTTCTTGTAAAATTCATCAGCAGAAAAATCATGCTGCAGAAGCTAAATAATATTGAAACAGAAAAAAAAATAAATATGTTAATCAAAAAGATTTAATTTATATATATATATATATATATATATATATATATATATATAAATATATATATATATATATATATATATATATATATATATATATATAAATTTATATATATATATATATATATATATATATATATATATATATATATATATATATATATATATATATATTTAATTTCAGAAAAGTGAAAAATTGGAAATGCATGATGACTGTTTCTTGAATAGCCAATTGAAAATTTTTAATTGTATTTATTATTTTATCAACGTTGTTTGATCATATGTATTCACAATTGTTGCATAAATAAGGAATTAAAAAAAAAACATAATTTGTTATAAATTGTGCTTTATTGTGATTTCGATTTTTAAATTTAATTAAAATATTCTTGTAACAAATAATAAAATTTTTCTTTCTGTATATTTTCTTGATTATTTGTTGTTGTCCTTGATTTTATTTTCAGATGGAACACTTCTGTTAACTGCACAAAAAACACCCAAAATTTTAAACTTTAAATTGTGATTTTTTTACATTTCGAATTATAATTTATAGCAATCAATATTTTGATTTAAATATTCATACCTATGATTTCCCAGAGGCCAAACAAAAATTTTCATTAAATTTCTAATTAACATATCGATTATTTTATCTGTATTAAATTAATAATTTAACGTTTTATTATATCATTGGATTGGGATACTGATACTCATAATGCTTGTTAATAAAAATGGAATTTGTCTCTTTGTAAATTATTTTAAACTATAGAAACTAATCTCATAAATTATCTTGATCAACCTGCTAATATTGAAAAAATGAAAATAATTTTGATCAAAAATTGAAATATTCACGGAAAAAATATAATCTTTTTTTTAATTGAAATTGATTCATTTTTGTTTATTAAATAAATGTTTGGTAGGATTTTTTTTTATCAATTTTGAATTATAAAATAATTTTACTTTAAGTCGAAACTAATTTCTATGTTAAAATAAACATTATTTGCATCGTCTGAATTAATTCTTATGGGCTTTTCATTTACGACTTCTTGTGTCACGAATAAAAAACATTCCTATTTGAACTGAAGGAGCTCTGAAAACTAAAAGAAGTTCTGAAGACAATTGGAAATTTCAAGGGAAAGAGAATTATAATCTTAAGTAATGTTGATTAGTCTTGATATCGTATTGATTCTGAAATGCATGAAATTATGACTACCACGCTGAAAATTTGGATTACATGGACATTAAAAGGTAATATGAATCGTTGTGGTAAGCCAAGCTCAACTAAACACAAAAAATACGCAGAAAATAATTGGTTACCAGCCGGAAGTTATAGACATTATGGAAAAATATAAAACATTGGTGGAGTGCGCAAAATGCTTTGGATGCTCGAATATCTAAGAAAACAATTTTACAATGATTCAATGAAAGCTACTTGCATATAAGCAAGTTTTGCGTATAAGCCAATACGAAGATTGCCACTAGTAGACTTGAAAAGCTATAATGAGCCATTTAGCTCAACTGATGGTCAACGATGTTCTGTTTCTAATCCATTTATGATATTCGATGAACAGCATCCCGAATGGTTAAAAGGATAGAATAAATTTATAGTAGCCAATGCCACCACTAAGCTGATTATGCTTGGATTAAATACCTCTAATTAGAGTGGCATAATAGTTTAAATTGCTATAAATGATAATAATGGTCATTTTGAGTACACTTTAAAAGAACACTCGTGTCACAGGGATAGGATCATATGGTTGTACATCTTATTGTACTTGTTAATATTCACACAGTTGTGATATTTTATTTTTCACAACAAGACAGTTTATGACACTTACACTTTATACATTATCTCATCTATTATTTTCACGAAAAATACGCCTCCAAATGTTGCAATTTAATGCTAAAAGTCTTCACCTCGTTTTACGTAACTACAAATAATACAAACAGGGATGTTTTTATTATTTTTTAAATGAGATGGAAAATATTAGATCATTTAACTTATATTTTCATTAAAATAAATAGAAGCTTTTTTTAAAAAAATCATATTTTAATTCTTTTATCGGTACGGTTATAGAAGAATTAGTCATAAATTTAATAGGAAATAGCTCGAGTATTTCAATCACTAAATTGAAACATTTGGTGATAAATCTCAACTTAAAATCGTAACTAAATATTTTTTTTTTTCTCTTTGGAAAATGGCCGACGAGCTAATAAGTAAATAGCAAATTTATCAACATGTGTGACATTAACGAGGTGACAAACTTTGTTGAATATTTTATTACTAGCTAGGTTTTCAATGTCACTTGATGTCTCCTTGATCAATATATTTTTTATTTGTTTTCTCCACCTCTGCCTTATAAATGGAGGACAAACTATAGAATAACTTTGACCCTATTTATTCGTTGATAGAATTTGAAATTTATAGATGTACTTACATCGTGGATCTATAATTTCACATCACAGTAATTAAATTACTTCCTTTAAAAATCTTTATCACTAGCGCAATATTTATAATTGTAATTTTCATAGCATTTTCATTTCATACGTTGTAACATATGAAATGTCAGATTATTTTAAGGTCTAACTTAAATATATCTTTGTAAGAATAATTTTTATTAATCAAAATAAGAACCATTAGATCCTAAACGCCAACGGGAAAATGTTTTCCTATGCCAGAATCATAACATTAAAAAGTTCCGGAGACGTCAAATTTAATGGATGTCGTTTCGCTATCTTTCTTGTCGGAATTATCTAGATGTTTGAAAAAGTGATAATCCATAGGTGAGAGATCAGGTGAATATTTGGTGATAGATCATATATATTGGTGATATATGAATATTGGTGATCAGGTGAATATAGGGGTCTAGAGTTTCGTAGCCCAACGTGTTCGTATCTCGACAAGTAACCAATAAAACATGCAGTCAAGCATTGCCACGGAGAAGAATTGGGACTCTTGTATTCATCACTGCCAGTCGCTGCAAGTTTCAAGTGAATTTCGTAGATTTCAGCTCAATATTTCTCCATTGTGAAGGGTTTTACTGGTTTTAGAAAGCTGTGGTAGATTAAACTGTGACTGAGGACCACCAAACAATTACCCTAACTTTCTTTTGATAGAGTTTTGGTTTCGAGGAACGTTACAGGGCTATGTCAGCCTTCAGCCACTGTGCTAGACGAATGTCTCGCAGGATTCACCTTTCTTTATAATTCGATTGATAAATGGATCGTTTGGTTGTGAAGAGCAGACATTTTAAAAGGCTTATTTTTTGATCATTTTTTAAGAAATGAGAATTAGTTGTAGAAGTTACGTCTCCCTCTTCGTAATCTAGTTCTTTATAGGATCTGGTATGGTATTTGTTTCAACTATCACTCTTAGGACTTCATTATTCACAACTATCTTCGATCTTTTGTGCGACTCTGATCACCAGATTCGAATTTTGTTTACCAACATCGAATGCTATGTTTACTAACTGAGCCGCCACCTAATGTGCGATGGATGTTTCTGGTAACTACTGCAATATTATGATTACCTTTCTACTCATACAAATATAAAGCTCTAAAATCTCAAGAGTTCATTCTATAACTAAGCCAACAAAATTTAAAAAAAACTATATTTTTAATTAAAGCATCAAATGAGGTAGAACAGGTTTGTGTGTGTGGTTTTAAAATGATATTTAATATATAAATACATTTAAAAAGTTTAATAAGGAGAATATATAAAGACCGCTGTGTTGGAAATAGGACATTTAGTTTGTTATAACCTAATACTAGTTTAACCCACAAGTAATATGTCGTTCAGTGTAAGTAATCTTATGAGAAATTGTTTGCGAAATTTTTCTACTTCCTAAGATAAAAATTTCATACATAACTTAATAGGTGTTGTTAAATTATGTAACTAAATATAATTGTAGTATTTGGCGTGACTGTGAAGAAAATGACGGGAAAGAATTATTTACTACACCATAAATACAAAGAATAACCTAGGTCTATCGATAAAACATTCCTAAGGATTATCAATACACGTGAAATAAAATAAAAATATTACTAAAGCAAGTCAAAATTTAAAAATTAAACCATAAACCCCCTACTGCATGATTTTATTAAATTGAGATAAAGAAAAAACAGTCCACATACCCAATTAAAGTTTACTTTAGTTTCCAACAGGGTCGCTATCATTATTGCGTCTGTATTCTTAAAATCGGGAAGTAAAACAGATGTTTGATCCGGTGTAACATCGGAAATCTTAAGGAATACTGTAAGGAAAAGGAAATATAATTTCATATTCGGCCATAGGTGTCAAAAAGAGCCAAAAGCGGATATCACCGCAGGGGATATATACACATATGTAGAAATATAATTTACAGAAATGCCTGCAAGCAAAATAAATACGTGCTGCAGGTAATTACTTCACCTGGTAAATGTTGCGATACTTTCTGAAGAAGTTGCTTCTTGAATTCTTTCCACTGCCCGGAAGGCGTACCTAAGGAGGATACAAATTTCGCTGTTTTCTGAAGAATACTTGCGTGCCTGTAAAGGAGTATTTATTAAAATTTATACTGTTTTAAAAATGTTTTCCAAACAAATAGAATTTTCAAATTATATTTAGTTTTATTTTCTCTGACAGCTGCAAAGAAAGAATGCTATAAGATGCCCAAATTTTAATATGTAAGTTAAGAATTCCAAGTATTGTAATTTAGATCAACATATTATAAAAGAAATTAATTATGTTTATTGAGCGCTGAAATAAAAAATATAATAAATTTAAAACAAAAGTGAATAACTATATAAAATGTTGACTTACAATTCTATACTTGCGATTAAGGGACTTTTTTTTAAATTCTTCAAACAGTAATTGATATTTGCAATTTCCGATTCAGAAATATTCCTTGATATTCTTTCAGATAACTTTTCTAAATCATCGACTGGTTTCAACAACCATTTCATGGTTTGCACGCAGCTTTCTCCGTTGATTGAAGAATTGACTATCTAAAAAATCATAAATTCGCTTATATCATAAATTATTTATTATATTTAATTCAATTGAAAAGCATTTCAAAAGAAATTTCTTTATATACAAATGAGAGAAACCTTTTGAATATTTTCCTTTAAATTTGATGCCTTCGAAATCCATCCGTAGAAGCCACTGATGTTTTTATTCAATAATCTGCAACTTAAGAACTCTGCCCCTGAGATGAGATAAAGAATAAAAATTATTTTCTATAAAAAACCCTTGAAATCTTTGATTTCCTTTTATTAGAAAAGGAAAAAAATTTATGAAACGATTTCTTTATATTTTAGGTTATAAAGTATGAAATATAATTTTATATTATTCAATATTTTTTGTTCTCCTAAGAAAGAAAGCTTTTCCTCCGAAAAAAATATTAACACAAAGTATTAATCTTATCAGAAAAGCAGCTTTAATATTCCAAAACACAAATATTATTGTTTTTATGTAAAAATATTCACCTGAAAAATTATCGAGAAAACAGTTTGAATTCAATCTGAATTCAAGAAAACATTTAAGATTAAACATTCAAGAAATTGTTTTATTTATTTCTTAAAGAAGTTGCATTGAATAATTTGATATGAAATTAATTTATTAGTTTTAATTCTTGTTTTAATATTTATAAGCTCCTGAATTTGCTTCTTTAATATACAAATAATACAATATAGAGATTATTAAAATTACTTATTATATTTTGTATGCTTTAGCTTAGATTCTTTAAATCGACTGTGAAATTAATAATAATTTTAAACATTTTATCAACTTATATTAAAGATTTTAAAGAAATTATATATATATATATATATATATATATATATATATATATATATATATATATATATATATATATATATATATATATATATGTATGTATATATATATATATATATATATATATATATATATCTATATATATATATATATATATATATATATATATATATACTTTTAACAAAAATATTCCTCAAAACTTGAAAAAACTTAACATTCGATTAATAAATGAACTTTGGCAAAAATAGTTGATTTCTTTTCTCTATTCTACGCTTTTATACAGAATGTATAATCAAGTATATATATATATATATCTATATATATATAAATTTTAACTCAATTTGTAAAATAAACATTTTAGTGTTCTCTATTAGAATTAAAAGAAAATTTTGTCTCAAAATCATTTTATTAACTGATTAAAATTATTAATCTTTTAATATATAAAAAAAATGCCTTTATTAGCTTATTTTCTCATTTAAAGTACACTGCTATCCACCGTAAATGAAACACCCAGAAGGAAGCATGCAAATAACATGAAATTTACATCATACAGGTGAGGTGAGATATGCAAATGACTACAATTTCAGCACATGCGCAAATCAAGCGCTCCTGTGGCGCCACTTCAAAGCGATATTTAAGGCTTGGAGATTTCAATGATTTCAAGTTTGGCACTTGCGTCTTTCTTGTGGTTTTTTTTCAAAAAACGATCAATTATGCGTCGTAGAAAATAGCAATCATTTTTTGATCAAGTATCCGAGTTTGACAGAGGAAGTGTAGTGACCTGCCGAGATTGTGAATTATCGTTCCGGGAAATCGGTAGTCATGTTGCAAGAAATCAAATAACTGTAATTCGTATATGTGATCGCCGGATGCAGGAGAGTATGACGTATTCGATCGCATCCACCTCAATGTATTCGACCGCATCCACCTCTCGCGATGACAGGCAAAACAGTGTGCATGGTAGTGACGGGTCGCTCAGCCACATCACGAACCACACCACAACACATTGAGTCTGTAACGCATCATCTAGTGTCTGCGTGTACCATTCGATGCCGTTTACAGCAGAGTCGTCTGTCCGCAAGACGTCCATTGCTTCGTCTCCCTTGACAAAGAACCACAGACATCTCCGTCGCCAATGGTACGATGAAAGAAGGATGAGAACGGCAGAACAGAATGAAATTGTCTTTACTAACGAGTCCCTGGCCGGCTCTCTGGTCCAGATCTTTCGCCAATAGAAAATATGTGGTCCCTGGTTGCTTAACTATTGACCTAGATTATATCCCCAGCTGTCACACCAGATCAAGTTTGACAACGCGTGGAAGCTGCTTGATATGCTGTACCCCAAGAACACATTTAAAGTCTCTTTGAATCAATGCCAAGGGGTGTGGCAGCTGTGTTCTCCAACAATAGCGGCTACTGTGGCTACTGGTTTTGGCAGGAACCACACTTCACAAAATCTATAAATTTAGTCATTTGATACTTGGTCAACATGTTATCTGCAAAATAAATTTTGTGGTGATATCTTTTGTCTTTATTGGTCTGGTAATTTGGGTGGCCAGCAGTATATATAATTTTTAATTTGTTAGAGATTTTTTTAGAATTTTTTCCTTCTTAAACTGATAAATATGCGTAGGAATTAAAAAATATAATAAAAACATGAGCAAAAAATGTAAGCGAAATCTTTTTTGTTTAATATACGGAAATAATAGATATTAATACTAAAAAATAAATACTAAATTATGTTCTTCAAATTCATTTTATTGTAAACTTAAAAAATATTTTCAAGAATTAGTATAAAATTACTTCATGTGTGACACATTTGTATATAAAAAATTACAATTGTTAAGAGGATACATACCAGGTATTGATCCTAATAATTTATGCACAGAATCTTGTATAGCCATTTGGGTACTATTAGTAAGGCAGATATTTTCTATTCTTAAAAAACAAAATATTCGACATATTAGCATACCTATATATATATATATATATATATATATATATATATATATATATATATATATATATATATATATATATATATATATATATACTTACACACACACACACACACACACACACACACACATATATATATATATATATATATATGCATGTATGTATGCATCTATGTGTATAGTATAATATCTATAAAATGTTGGACACATTTTGATGTCGAATAATTGATAAAAATAAAGAAAATAAATATAAATGTATAAAATTAATGGTTAAAGGAAGTAATAAGTTTTATGTTCTTAAGAAATCCTGGTTTTTAAGTCATCAACATTCAATACTTTCTTCACGTAAATAAAGTTCTAACGAATCCCAAAAGTAAAATACCCAGTGCATTGTATCAATTGATCTGGATGGACAAAGAATAATGGACCACTTCGCCCAATTTATCTTTCAGGAAAATGACCGCTTAATAAACAACGGACGATGATATTCCAGTTGGTGTTGTCATTTTCAATTTCTAATCGAATCGAAAGAACATATCAAGAGCAGACGTATCATTGCATATTACTATATTTGGACTTCCTTGTGTTTATGGATTTGTGGAGTTGGCCTAGTATTGGAATTGTAACATCTGGATTTAGCAATAACGATAACAATTATTATTACAATCCCCCTTTTGCCAAAAACAAAGGAAAAAAATATATGATTAATAAATAGCAGGTGATATTTTTAAAAGAAACGATAAAATAAAATTAATAACATGGACAGATAATATTTACAAAAGAACTAATATTGGGTTGAGAAATGAAAATTTTTTTATGGCAACGTTCACTGTAAATGAAAATACATGAGTTATTCTGTGTACAAATGTAATATGCTTAGTTATATTTTCCTTATTTTATGAATAATTAAGCATCAAAATGTGTCCAACTTTACAACATAATAAACTTGTCCTTTATATATTATTCTGTAGTTACAAATACAATATGGCACAAGAATAATTTACTAAAATGTTTCATAAACTTTTGGACATCGCTTATTTAGGCGTGATAGAATATTAATGGAATGACTGGGAATGGCTATTAATAAGAATCAGATAGTTTAAAGTCATATTTAAATGTAATTTTTGAAAATATAAAAACATCATTTTTGTTGAGCAAAATTTTGAAATATTTAAAAACACATTATAAAAAAAAATAATCCGGTTCATGAAATAGCGATTAAGTACGAGCAAATCAAGGAGAAATTGATTGATAGAGAATAATTAATATTATAATCACTAAAATAGTAATTATGTTAAAATTATTCACGCGCATATATTTAATTAGTTATTAAATATATATTTAAATTGTACTGACTTTTGTTTCCACTCATATTTATACTCATAATTATTCAAAAATAATTATATTTAAGCAAACATTTTCTTGGGAGTCATTTCATAATTTGACATCATAGTTATTTTGGGAAATAATTTTAGTTGCATCGCAAATTATATATATATATATATATATATATATATATATATATATATATATATAAATGACCTCGGAAGACAATTTAAGCGGTAGATATTAAAATGCCTAACAAGAGGTTTAGGGCTGTCGATTACGCTGAGTCCAAAAAGTAAAGTAAGGCCCCAAACTGTGTCAAAAGACGATCAACTTGAGGAGAACAAATAAAATTACTTCTATATATGCATATTACCTTTTTAATTGTAAAAATTGCTTGGTACTATTCCTTCTTATTCAAATTTCAGTTATTCAATAATTGTTAAAGTATTCGTCATTGAGAACCTTCTTCATTTGTTGAATATTCTTCGGTAGATATAACGATTCCAAATGTTATATTTTAAAAGTAAGTAAACACTAGATAAATTGATGATATATTATACAACGCAACCGCAATAAAACATTAAATCTGTCAAAGATATTGAGATGCATAAAATATTACAAAAGATGTTGTGTGGTAACTCAGATTACCCATTTATCATGATTCCGAACTCACCATAACTAACAGTTCTAATGACCTTATTCCCTTATATTTGAGCGCGATACTCTATTTTTTGTACATCAACCGATATAAGAAAACGGTCGTGAAGCAGAAATGGTTTTATTTATAAATATTTTACTATTTTTTCTGCTCTCTAAGGAATACTACTGATGGGAAAATGGAATACACATTGACAGATTGTATAAATTAGCTATCTCGATGTACATTGATTGCTAAGAATCTTGACTTCCTATTAAGTATGCAAGTTAATGTGGTGCAAGTGATATCATATAAAAAAGCATATTTATATAAAATAATACTTACAAAGTTTTATTTTTCCCGATGTCTAGATTACGAATTACTGCTTTTACCATTGAGAAATAAAATGACGAGTTGTGAGTAGCTGGTAGCACCTGTATTCCGTGCAGCAAAATTTCATCAATATTTTCCATCATTTCATTTTTCCTTAATTTGTAATATGATCCTTGAGTGACATTTTTTACTTCTTCCGAGAGTATTTCATCGATCTATCAATGCACAGGTAAGTATAAGCATAAGTTGCATAAAAAATAGTATTTTTGTAAAATCATGACAGTTATTGTTTAATGAATAGCATAAAGCAAATAAGAAAATGGGAATAGGATTTGACAATAGAAATTTGAAGTCAAAATAAAAATTCAAATGGCAAAAAATAGCAATAAAAAAGAAAATAACTCAATATTTTTAGTGAGTTATTTGAAAGTATGAAATAAAAAAGAAAGGGGATAAATCTGTTAATTCAACTTTTTATGATTCTTGATAATAATAAAAAAAATTAAACTAAAACAAATTTTTAAATATTACTCTACGTAAGTTAAAGTACATTACATAAAGTACTTGACACATAGTAGTAGTATATGTCCGGTCTTCAGGACACTCAATATTCAGCAATAAATTTGCAAAATAAGACCTATTTTGCAAGTTTTATAGCTGTTTTTTGATAAAAAATTGCAAAAATTGAACATTTGACATTTTTGAAAATAAAATGAAAAGTGTGTTTTTCATTAAAAAATGATGATTTTTCACTATAAAATGCAGTATTGTTACCTTTTTTAATCTGTTTTTATGATAAAATTGAGTTTTTTTATAGTTAAAATTCAAAGGAAAAAGTATGTTTTTAATAAGAAATGCAAGGTTTTTGTAAGTTTTTTGAAAAAGTAAGATAAAAGCCGTTGTAAGTGTTTTTTTAAGAATATAAAAAATTACTTTTTCAAACAATTTTTACCTAGATACCATAGCTTTATTCGTCTATAAACTTTGTTAAAATTTTCATCTGAAAGTTGTATTTTCATCATTACGGAGCAATCATTAACTTTTTGTAAATTTCTTATTATAAATTCAGGAGATAAATTCTGTTGGTATGTATAAATATTATTCCAATCTACATGATCTTCTAATTTTTCTATTGTTTCTTCTGACATTTTATATTGATATCTTGATACAAATGACATATTTAATTTGTTGACATTTTCAATTATGAAAGAATCACTGAGAGATTGAAACTTTGATATATGAGACCAATTTATCTTATCACTGTATTCTTTATGAATTTCTCAGATAATGTTTGATATCTTGAAATTGTATCCCAATGAATTAAATCTTCATTTACTATTAGAAATGCCTCAGAAAGAGGTTGATATGCACTAATATATTCCCAATCAACTTTATCTTTAAATTCCATTATGAAAGGTTCAGATAATTTTTGATACTTTGAAATTAATTTCCAATCTACAGTATCTTGAAAATTTCTAATTAAATCCTCAGTAAGAGGGTTTTTAGCTACTTCTATCCAATCAATTTGCGCCATTTATTTAGGTTAAAAAAAAGTCAATTCTTTTTTACATATATAAAGCTTGATATAGTTTTGATATCTAAATACTTTATAAATAGGATTCAAAGATAATCTATTTTTTCTATATGCAAGAAAGGTTTTAATTTATTTGATTGTCCATCACTACCAATTGATAATTTAACACGATCGTTTCTTTTACCATATGCAAAACATGTAACCGATTCGGTATCAGTTGTTAAAGGTCTAGTAAATATAAATTCTTCTCCAATTTGTAATTGTATTAAAGGACTATGTGTACGATTTTCAGATTTCAAAAAATTGTAATTTTCATATGCATATTAGTTACTAGTTTTAAATCAGGTTCTAGTAGTTTAGAGCTCATTAAATTGAATTCTACAGGTCTAAAACCTCCTGTATGATATGTTGCATATTTCTCTTTAATAGTAGCATAGAAATTTTGAGAATCGACATATTCTTTTGTTGCGGCATCTTTATTTATAACAGGATTTGCAACGCTTGAAAGTCTTACATTTCCAAAATTATACACACCATTTTTAATTAAAGAAGGTACATATAATCCATCATTATCTCTAATTAATATATTATCACTCTTTTTATTATTGATGAGTGTTTTTCTGTCTACATAATATTTATTACACACATCGTATTTATCAGTAGGAGTTGGAATATTAATTATTTTTTTGTTATTAGCATCGAAAGCATTTTCTTTCAAAACTAAAGCATTGTTTTCAAAGTAGCGTTTATTAACAGCATTTTTGTCATTTATAGGATCTTTTATATTGCTAATTATTTTATCTTTAGCATCAAAACTACCTTGAGCTGAATGTATTAAACTTTTCTGTTCTAATTCTTTTTACAATTTTATTTACATAATTCATATTAGCTGTATCATGTAAATCTATTGGATCTGACACATTTGAAATTCTTTTATGTTTCGCATTATAGTTTTCATTTTGTAAATGAATAAGAGAAGCATCTGATAAATTTCTAACATCATTTTTAAAATGTTCATGAATTCTATCCACATAAGATTTTGTAGCTGAATCATTCAATAATTTTGGTTCATTTACATTTCTTAAATTCTTTTTCTATATCGTAATTTCCATCGTTTGTTAATTTAAATCCTACACCTGGAGGACCTGGAGGTCCCTCTTTATTTCATCATCAAACAAAGGATAATAAGCTGTCATTTATTAATGTAATAAACTCATTATGCTTTCAATGTTTTAATCATAGTTATTTCTTCAGATTTCATATTCATAGAGCATTTGTTTCTTTCTTTCAAAATGAAGTAGAAAAAGTAATTTTTGGTGGTATTATTTTTCAACCTCCAATTGAATTCGATCATTAAATTATTCAGGTTTGTGTAATTTTCTAGATTCTCTAGATTGAAACAAATTATAGGATATTTACTAAAATTTGAATAATCTATCATGCAACCTGTTTCTGCATTTATATTGTTCATTCCTGCTTCTAAAAGAGCTGCATATATTCGATTATAATGTTTTTTATTGAAATCCATGAAATAACTTACTGTTGGAACTTTTATGTTATTAATCATTAACCAGCATTCTGTCATATCCAAGTGATCAAACATCATGTTGTTTTGGTTCATGTTTTCATCTCTTTCATCATATTGAGGAATGACGTATAAACTTAAAACTTCATCAGATGTTGCAGGAATATTATAAGATCCACTAGCATTTTTATTAAATAAATTTGATTTGATAATATTATAATGATCCCAATTTATTTCTATTGGAGTATCAGATAATTTTAGTTGATTGAATTTTACAGCAGCTGAATTTTTGAATCTAACATATGGTAACCAGAGAGAGAGGTCTTCAACAACTGCTTTGAAATCAGGATTTTGAATATCTGTATATAACATATTTTTACTATCATTTCTTTGAATTTCTATTTTGATTTGAAATCCTGTAAGTACTTTTCTATATTCTCTGAAAAAATCAAATATGTATTTTAACGGTATCCATATTCTTACAGTTTGACTACCTTTAGTGAATTTCCATCTCTTTGCAAATCCATCATTAAATTTTTCATTCATTTTAAAGTTATTATAAAAATCAGTAATTTTAGTTGCATCAACCAAAGTTCCATTATATTTGAAATTATCTCTGTCAGCATATTCAGAAGTATCCATATAGAAAAACATATTAGTAGCTTCCGATGTTGAATAATCAGGTGTAAAATTTATCAATCCTAAAACTTGATTCATGATTGCTTTATAATTAATAGTAGATTCAATTTCAGTATTTCCTATTGTTAATCTGCTCGAATTAATTAAACCACCACCATTTACAAAAGTAATATTTTCATTATTTATATTGCTTCCATCACCTTTTACAATTTTAATTTCTTGTTGCAGATAACCTTCAGAATATAATATATTAGCATTTGTATCATTTATAAAGAAATTATATGTAGCATTTTCATATGGATTGTTTTTATCTCTATTCTCATGTTTAATTTCTCTATATTCAAAGCTTTCAATTTCGTTATTATAATAATAACTGGTATCACTCAAATCATAAATTTTGTTCATTTATTTAGGATAAAAAATTTTCAATCCTGCACCATGTTTTTTTCTTTTTTGATAAAATCCCATTTAATTTTTCTATTATGAAATCTTTAGATTTTTCTTCTATAATAGGTTTTGCTTTTTCTATTAAATCAGAAAAGAAACCTCTTCCTTCTATTTTCTTACTCTTTCTGTACAATCTGTGTTTATTCATTTATTTAGCTATAAATCTATACTGTACTTCTTGTCTATTTAAATCAATTAGTTCACCTCGATGATTTGTAATTTTCATTCTAATTCTATGTATCGAATCAGATTTAACTGGAAAAAATATAGGTTTCTCAAATTCTTTAGAATATAAACTTCCTGGAGGATTTGTGGTTGTAAATGAGTAAATGACATCAGATTGAAAGTGATTTATATAAGCACCATTTACTATATCACAATGAATGTAAATATTATCATTTCCATTTGCTATATCTGCTATATATTTACCTTCTTGTTCTGCATCTTCATATATTTTTGCTTCAAATCCTAAAATTTTGTACAATTCACTTTTGGATAAATCAATTTTATAATGATCTTTCAATTTAATTGCAAATCTTTGTCTTTCTTCTATAATTCCAAATAATATTGGAGGATCATTTCCAAAGTATTTAACCATGTAACGATTCAAACCTTTTATACTGTAATGACCATTTGGAATAGTGAAATCTATCCATTTCTTACCATCAAAATATGAAAATTTATTATTTTTGTCAGTAATATTATTCCAAGAAATGTACATAGAAAATGACTGAAGAGCTATTTCCTTAAAATTAAAAGGGTTGGAATATTCAATTGTAAAATCTTCTGATTTACTAGCATTTTTAGAATCTAAAATGAGGTACTTCATTTATTTATAAGTAACAATTTTCTCATTGGAAATACTAGGTTCTTGAGTAAATGAATATAATACATCAATAGGTGATTTACCTTTATTTCTTTCAGTTATATATTTCATACAATATAAACCACATTTTACAGATGTAGGTTGTTGTAAAAAACTAGAATTATAACGAATTTCTTTTCCTGAAGATTTTAAATAATTGACTATATTTTTAGGAAGAAAATCATTTTTATTTTTATTTTTTCATATTCATATTCTCCAAAGGGATCAAAATATTCTACAAAATCGTATATTGGATCATTATAATAACAAACCCAATGAGTTCCACTACCTGTAGATACATCTAAATTAATAATTCCGTTTTCAAATTTTCTTATATTTTTAGGTAGCATATCTATAGTAAATGTACCTCTAAATTCCTTTTCGTTTTTCATACTTTTTTCTATTATTTTGTTGGATATTCCTGAGGAAGATAAACCCCTTTCCACAACGTTTTTTTAATTCCAGATCCTGAAATTTTATCTAATATTTTTAGTACCCCATCCTGCTGCACCACTAGCAGCTCCAAGACCTAAAGATGTTAGAATAGGAATCAGGAATGGTAAAAATCCTCCAGTTTTTTGTAACTGAGTTTTACTTATTGTAATTCTTTTACCTTTAGCAATTTGATTGATTTGTGTATTGGTAAGATGTAAATCATAATTAGGAGTTTTACTTTTATCTATTTGCAAGGAAACTTCTTCTCCTTTTTTATATCCAGATTTTAATTTTGAAATTTGATTATCACTCAAATAAACTTTTTTTGTTACATACATTTATTTAAAGTAAAAAATTTTTATAATATTCTTTTACATAATCATTTGTTAATGTTCCTTCTTTTAAAAGTTTATCTAGAATAATAACTATTTGATTATATAATTTTTTAGACTTAGAACCTTTGCATATTTTATTAGTCAATTCATCTAATTTGTTTATACCACTGCCTATATATTCATTTCCTGCTTTAAGAGTATTCAATGCTTTTATATACATTTTTAATCCAATCATGTTAGAATCGGCTTCTATTATTTTATCTTGTATTTTTGTTTTTTCTTCTCATTAGTTTCATAATTTCTGTTTTTAGTTAAATTTCCTTTAAGTCTTTTATAATCATCTCGTTTAGATTTTGCTATACTAATTATTTCATCTAACTCTTCATCTGTTTTATATAATAGCTCAGAAGGCAATTCTAATCCTTCATTTTTAAGTAAATCAAAATCTAAATCTTTATTAAAATTCAATTTTATTATACCCTCAGCTTTATCCATTAAATTTCCAGCATCTGAAGAATAGTCCAAATGTTTAGGGGATTCATGTTGAGGTAGAAAAGACATATTATCTGTTAAATCTTTTATAGCATATTGAATACTTTCAAGATTTTGTTTTCTTGAAATTTCTTGGTCTTGTAATTTTTTAATTACTGGTTTATGAAATTCTCTTAATGATTTTTCAATACCTAAATCGGATTCAAGTTTAACTTCATTATTTTTTCTTTTTTCAGATTGTAATTTTATTAATTCTAATTCATTTCTAATCTGTTGTTTTAATTTTTTATTTCTTTCACGTTCAATAATATCCATTTATTTATCAGTTAAATAATTTTCTACTCCGAGTAGATTATTTTTTACTCCGAGTAGATTATTTTTTACAACGAGTAGATTATTTTTTACAACGAGTAGATTATTTTTTACTCCGAGTAGATATTTTAAAAATAAATAAATGATAAAAATAAAAGATTATACAGAACCTGAAGAATTTACAGATGAAAATCAAAATCCTTCATTACCAAAACATCCTTTTAGACTTTTAATTGTAGGCAGTTCAGGATCTGGAAAAACTAATTTGCTTGTTAATTTAATATATGATTATTTGAAATTTGATGGTTTGTTTGTATGTGCTAAAGATATTTATGAACCAAAATATATTACACTGCAAGAAAATTTTACAATGTTTGATGACATAGAAAGAGAAGATATTGTAAATTGTAAAACATAAAGAGAAAAGAATTATTGTTGGAATTGTTTAATAAATATAAAAAGAACAAGTATTATTTTCTTCTGATTCCAAAGAATTCATAAAAGTAGATGATTTAGATCCATGTATGAAAAATCTAGTAATTTTTGATGATTGTATAACTGAAAAAGATCAAAGCGATATAGCTGAATTGTTTATCAGAGGAAGAAAGAAAAATGCATCCATTATTTATCTGAGTCAATCATATTATTCTACTCCTATTAATATAAGAAAGAATTGTAATTATTTTATTTTCTTTAGCTTACAACCAAGAGAAATCCAACAGATAATTAGAGAAATTGATGGAAATCTTACTAATGAAGAATTTAAATAATTATACAGGAAAGCAATTCAAAAACGTTTTGATTTCTTTTATGTTGGATTTAGTAAATATAAATATGAGATATCGAAGAAATTTTGAGCCTTTATAAATGGAAGAATATTTGGAAAAGAGAGTTTATATCTATCGAAAGTCTTATCAATTGATGAATAAATTGAGTGTTTCATTATCAGTTAGTAAGTTTTTATTCAGCGCATCTGGTTTATCTGGATTCGTTTTTCTTCCCTTATCAGCATTGAGTGTAACAGCAGGCGTCATTGAAATAATTGATAAGTCTTTAAATATCTCTGCTAAAAAGAGTGAATAAAACAAGCTTATAAATTTTATAAGCAGTTATTAAATTTATTGAAATCAAATAGTTTGACTGAACAAGAAGTGTATATGAGAGAAGATGAATATATTCAAAATTTACAGTATTTTCCTATAGAAAATATATAAAGAAAACTCAATTAAATGGTTATAAGTATGTTGATAAATAATTTTATATCTAAATAAATGTGTAATAAAAAGAATTGCAAATGTAAAAATGGAAAAGGTGTTATTAATAAATCTATTAATAATTTACCATTTGAAATGCATCTACCTGGACATTCATTTACAGGTCCTGGAACTCAATTACTACATGGAAAAACAAGATTAAATCCAGATTTATCATACAAAGAATGGAGCAAACCAATTAACAGAGTAGATAAAACTGCTTATAGACATGATATTTGTTATTTAAAAAATAAAGATACTAAAACAAGAAATGAAATATGTGATACAAATATGTTAAAAGAATTAGATGAAATTCCAAATCCTACAATTCGTGAAAGATTAGAAAGAGGAATTGTTAAACCAATCATTAAAGCAAAAAGACATTTGGAATGGGTTCACTCATTTATTGTTTAAAATGTAAACTCATACAGATAGTAAAGACGTTATAACTACTACATCCAAAAATGGAAAACCTATGATGAAAGGAATTTGTGTCAATTGTAATTCAAAGAAAAGTGTTTTTTAAAAGACAAATGACACTTTAAAAGATGTATATTATGATCCTTTAAAAGGTTATTGTGGTATCAATGAGTTAAAAAGAAAAACTAAATTTACTCAAAAAGATATTACTGATTTTCTTCATACTCAAGATGTATATACAAGATATAAACCAATTAATAGAAAATTTAAAAGAAGAAGGATTTATGTATCTCATATTGATGATCAATGGCAAGCAGATTTATTATTCATAAAACCATTTAGTAAATATAATGATGGTATCAATTACATATTAACTGTTATAGATATATTTAGTAAATATGCATGGGCTGTTCCAATTAAAAGAAAAACAGGTGAAGAAGTATCAAATGCTTTTAAAAAGATATTCAAAGAGAGAAAACCGTTAAATATTCAATCTGATTATGGTTTGGAGTTCTTATCTTCTTTAACGCAGAAATTGTTTTCAGAAAATAACATTCAGTGGTTTGGTACTAATAATACAGAAATTAAATGCTCAGTAGTTGAACGATTCAATAGAACTTTAAATTTAAAAATAAGAAAATATTTAGCAGCTAATAATACAAGACGATATATAGATGTATTAGATAAATTAGTTTACAATTATAATAACTCTTATCATAGATCTATTAAAATGACACCAACAGAAGCAAGTAAAAAGAAAATGAAAATATTGTATATAATAATTTGTATGTTAAAAGATAATCAAAAAACCAAAATTTAAAGAAGGTGATAAAGTAAGAATATCAAAATATAAAGAAACGTTTACAAGAGGTTATCATCCTACATTTACAGATGAAATTTTTATAATATCTGAAGTGTTAAAAACAGATCCAATTACTTATAGAATAAGAGATTTAAACAACGAAGAAATCAAAGGCACTTATTATGAGAATGAATTAGTTAAATATGATAAAAAAGATAATGTATATAAAATTGAAAAAATAATAAAAAAGAAAGGAAACAAGTTATTTGTAAAGTGGTTAAATTATCCAGAAGAATATAATAGTTGGATAGATAAAAAAGATTTAATTCAAGGTGAGTAAATCACCCCTTTAAAATGATAATTTTGGGTAGGGAGAATTCTCACCCCCCAAGAATTGTTAGTAAAAGGGGGGGACGTTTTGTACCCCCCTTTAAAATTTATTATTTTGTATTTTTATTATTAATTTTTTAAGAGGACGCTATTTTATATTTAAATAAATATGTTTGAAAAAAATATTACAAAAGTATTACTATTGAATATCAATCTATTTACATTTAGAATAGAATTGGAATATGATAATTTAAGACATAGAAATCATCACATAGTTGTATTTTTTGGAAGACCAGATTTTAAATTAGATAGTTATGATAATATGAGGATTATGGAATTACATATAAAAAGAATATTAAAATTACATTATTTCAAGCGATTAATATTTAAAGATATATTTGAAGAATTTGAAGATAACTGTGATTTGTTAGATGTTTGGGTTTATAGATTAAGAGAAACTTTACGAATTAAAAAAATTATAAGAAAAGAAAAAGATTTATATATATTTATATTTTAATTTATTCAAAAATTATTTAATGAGTATATTAATAATTTAAAATTAATTACTTGAAAAATATATTAAATAAATTAATATTAATTATATTAATAAAAATAAATATGTTTAATAATAAATATTCAATTAATAAATTTAGAAAAAAATAGCAAAACGGCCCTTTCAGTGTGGTGGACTTTAACTTGAAATTATAACATTTATTTTGGGGGGTGCCAGCACCCCCAGAGGGCCATACAGTCCACCACACTTTTTACATCTCGGTCCCAGTTTTTTTCATTTCCTGGTTCTAGGTTAAGAGCCCTATCTTAATTGCATCAACTCATTCTAACTTTTTTTTTTCTAGAAGAGCGAGCAGGGCTCGAACTCAGGATTAATTCATGCTATTCAGTTACTCTAACCACTATACTAACTGGGACCTGTGAGACTTACTTTTTTTTGGGTTTATGTAATAACTTTATCCAATAAACTTTGTTCTCACAACTGATAACAGTATTTCAATGAATAGTGCTTCCATCTATATTTTTAAATTAGAAAATATATAAATGAATGATTTTATTCAAGCTGAAAAAATATATTATTCTAGTGATGAAGAAAATAATATTTCTGTACCAAATGAATATTTAAAAGTTTTTAAAAATATTCAAAAGAAAGATATTACTTATGACAGCTCAGAAGATGAAAATTATTATAATATAAATATTCAATCATTTTTGAAACAGAGATATGTAAGTAGGATAAATTTTTTCAAACAATTAAAAAGAAAACATAATTTAAATTTTACATTACAAGCTGATGAAATGTTTTACAAATATTTAGATTTTAATTATTACAAAAAAACTATAAAATATTTGTATGTCATGAAAAAGATTTGTGAATATTTTGGAATAGAAAATAATTTAAAAGTTAAAGAAAATAAAAATGAATGGAATGAGTTTTTAGCATTTTAAATAATTAGAAATTTTTGATTTTATAAATAGCTACTTAAAAATTATTCAAAACATAAATAATATAAAGTATTTCTACTTAAGGAGAAAAAATGAAATAATAATTTTAAAATTAATGTTATTATCAGAATTACAATTTCCATTTAAAAAAATAAACCATAATAAATGGATATGATTTGTAGAGATTGTAAAATAAAAAAGAATGAAGAAGAATTTTATATGCATATTAAGAAAAGAATGACTCGTTGTATCCAATGTACCAAAGCTATTTATTCTCAATCTGAGCGCTGTATTTGTGGCAGGTACTACACCTTATGGCATCGCGCCAGACATGAGAAAAGCAAAATACACAAAAAATTGTTAGCAGATATAATTGCTGCTAATGAAATCTTAAATATTAAATATTAACATCTTTTAAAATATTTTGTTTTTTCAAAAGCCTTTATAAAAATACTTTCTAATAAATAGAAAATAAAAAATTCTATTTTTAAAATCCCTTTATAAAAACACTTTCTAATAAATAGAAAATAAAAAATTCTATTTTTGAAATCCCTTTATAAAATTACTTTCTAATAAATAGAAATAAAAAATTTCTTGTTTTTTATTTCAATACAAGTATGGCTTTTGTTCACATTGAAAATGCTTTGAGTACTTTGAGTATTCAAAAGTTGAAAATGTTATAAAAGATTTAAAAATAAAAAGTAAAAGTAAATCTAAGAATGATATTATTAAATCTATAATATCATATATTAGAAAAACTGGAAATTATAAACAAGTTTTAACAGATATATTAGATTTAGATACTTGATTATTTAGATCGTAAAAAGAAAATATTTATTAAATATCCAAAGAGAAGAGAAAATATTAAAAATTATTTGATTCATATAATTTAAAATTTAATAAAGATACTAAAGATTTTGAACCTGTGAAAAATAAAAAATTAAAAGAGAAGTAAAACTGAATGAGTTATTTAAACCTGATTATGAAATTATTGAATCTAGAGGTGAATATATTAAAAATATAAAGTATATAGAAAACAATTTAGAGTTGAAGGATCTAAAATTTTACCTGAAAATTATTATGATATTTTAAGAAAAATATTTAAAAGAGCTATTGGAAATATAAATGGAAAAGTGGATATAATTATATATAATCCTAAATTAAGTGTTCCTTTTCATCCTGAAATGATGAATACTAAAAATGCTTATGACGTATATTTAGAAACTTTAAATAATAAAATTGAATATAAAGAATTAAATATAACTGATTGCATTTTTGATTTTAATGTAATTGAATTACCTCAAGGAGGTAGATATTTAAAATTATATTCTGAAACAGATCCAGTTAAAAAGAGAAGTATTTTACAAATTAAAAATGATGATAATTTATGTTTAGCTAGATCAATAGTAGTAGCTTTAGCTATTCAAAATCCTGAATTATTAAGCGAGAAATTAGATATTAAAAACTTAACAAATAACGAAATTCAGTATATTAAAAAGGTCGTGTATTACAGAAAACTCTAGCTATAAAACTACATAGTTTATGTAATATACCTTTGGAAGTTTGTAACCTGGAAGAGGTTAAAATATTTGAAAAATTTTTAGGTATTCAAATCAATATAGTATGTAGAGAGAATGGTAATCAGATTATATATAGTGGTAAATATATACGAAAATGTACATGTATTTTCATTTATAAAGATAGGAATCATTTCAATGTAATTACATCAATGACAGGATTTTTAGGTAAGGATAATTATTGTGATTATTGTAAAATTGATATGCAAAACAAATAAATATAAGTGTCCTTTAAAATGTGACAGATGTTTTGTTAGTGAATCTGATTGTAAAGGAGATGATATATTTTGTAAAGATTGCTTTAGAAAATTTAAAGGACAAAATTGTTTTGATAATCATAAACAAATAAATAATAAAGGATTGAGTGTTTGTAAGGTAATTCGAAAATGTTTAAAATGTAAGCGTATATTAAAAACATACGAAAGAAAATTAAAGGATCACAAATGTGGTGAATACGAATGTAAAAATTGTTGGAAATGGGTTAACAAAGATCACAAATGTTTTATGAAGAAAAAAGATTGTAAAGGTGGTGTGTGTAAAGATAATTGTGTTAAAAATATAAAAAATAAAAAGGATTGGTGTGTCCAATGTAAACATGATTATACTGAAAAATACTTATTTTTTGATGTTGAAACAACACAAGATTCAGGAACTCATAAAGTTAACCTAGTTATATGTCATGATTTTGATGGTAATGAAAAAATATTCAATAACGAAAATGATTTTTGTGAATGGTTATTTAATAAATATCATTATGGATATACAGTTATAGCTCATTATGGAAAAGGTTTTGATTTCCAATTTTTAGCGAAATATTGTTTCGATAATAATATCAAAGTATATACAATTTATCAAGGTAATAAGCTTAATTTTATGAATGCTGAAGATTATAAAATAAAATTTGTAGATTCAATTAATTTTACAATGTGTGCGCTTAAAAAATTTCCTAAAACTTTTGGATTAACTGAATTAGCGAAAGGTTATTTTCCTCATCTATTTAACACTGAAAATAATCAAAATTATGTAGGTAAATATCCTGAAAAATATTACTATGGATATGATAATATGATTAAAGAAGAAAGGAAAAATTTAATAAATGTTATGATTCAGTAAAACATGAAACATTTGATTTTAAAAAAGAATTCATTAAATATTGTAGATCTGATGTAGATATTTTGAGAAAAGGATGTTTAGAATTAAGAAGATTATTCTTAGAAATTATGAATGTTGATCCTTTTAAATACGTAACTTTAGCTGGTTTATGTATGGCAATTTATAGAGATAAATTCTTGAAAGAGAATACAATTGCAGTTGATGAAGATGTAATTCAAAAAAGATCAGTACAGTAAAAATCAATTGCTTGGTTAGATTATATATCTCAAAAGGAAAATATTAATATACAACATGCTTTACATGGTAAAGAGAAAAATTAAAATTAGGTAAAAAATATTACAAGGTTGATGGATTTTATGATAATACAGTGTTCCAATTTCATGGATGTTTTTGGCATGGGTGTCCTAAATGCTTCTCAAAAACACAAATAAATACTGTGAATCAAATGCTTATGAGTGATTTATATAAAAAGACTAAAAAGTTAAACAAAAAGATAATTAAAGCAGGATATGAATTAGTTAATATTTGGGAATGTGATTTTGATAAAAATAAGGATATAAAGAAATACATGAAAAAGAAATGGAAAAGAGATTTCATTGAACCTTTAAATCCCAGAGATGCTTTTACGGAGGAAGATGTGAACCAACTAAATTAAAATATGAAATGAAAGATAATTTGAAAGGTCGTTACATCGATGTATGCAGTCTATATCCAACGGTTAATTACTTTGATTATTATCCTATTGGGCATCCTCAAAAGATATTTAATCCTAAAGAGTATGACGAGAAATGGTATGGATTAATAAAATGTAAAGTGCTTCCACCTAGGAAATTATATCATCCTGTATTACCATATAAAGCAGAAAATTAATATTTTCCTTGTGTAAAAGATGTTCAGAAACAATAAAATGTAATCATTTCAAAACACTTTTAGAAAAGAGAAAATGTGAAATCTGTTACGAGATAAGGAATTCTGAATGTGTACACAGTAATAAGAAAAGATGTATAATTGGAACTTGGACAACTGACGAGATAAAACTAGCTATCGAAAAAGGATATAAGATAAAGAATATTTATGAAGTGTGGCATTTTGAAAATAAGACCAAAAAATTATTTAAAGAGTACGTTAAAACATTTTTGAAAATAAAATTAGAAACATGTGATAAATGGAAAACAATTTTAAAAGTGAAAAAGAATACAGACAAGTAGTTAAAGAAAAATTAGGTATAAAATTAGATAAAATTGAAGAAAATCCAGGTATGAGATTTATAGCTAAAATATGTTTAAATTCGTTATGGGGTAAATTCGGCCAAAGGCTCAATGTTCAACAGACTAAATATGTAATGGAAATTGAAGAATTTTATCAAATCATTTTAGATGATACAATTAAAGATTTAAATATGAATTTTATGAATAGCGACTGTGTTGAAATGAGTTATAAAATGAAAGATCAATACGTTAAAAACAATTTTAATACCTAATGTATATATAGCAGCATTTACAACGAGTTCTGCTAGAATTAGATTATATAAAATGCTTGATAAATTAGGAGATAAAGTACTTTATTATGATACAGACAGTATTGTATATATAGACAATGGAACTAATAAAATTGAAACTGGATGTATGTTAGGAGAATGGACTGATGAATTGGGAAATGATAAATACATAGAATCTTGGTTAGCTGGAGCAAGTAAAGATTATGGATATAAATTAAATAATGGTGATATATGTGATAAAGTTAAAGGATTTAAAATGTCGTATCAAAGTGAAACGATATTAGATTTTGATAACAGAATGAAAATAATAACTGGTGAAACAGATTATTTAGATGTAGAAATCAACCAATTTAAAAATCGAAAAAGATAGAAATATTTCAAGTATAAAAACAAATAAAAGATATACATTTGGATTTGATAAACGTAGAATCTTGGATGATTATAACACTGTACCTTTTGGATATTAATATCATTTTGTATCATAAATATTTTATATCTTCAATACTTTATATCTTCAGTATTTTATATCTTTAATATTTTATATCTTTAATACTTTTTATTCTTTATTTTTTATATCTTTCATATTTTATATCTTTTAAAACTATTTATAAAAATGCATTTAAAATAAAATGACTGATATATCATTGATATTCAATATTCAAGGATTTATCCTTCCTGATAAAATAATTGTCAGAGAAATTAGTTGGACACATTTAACAGAACCAATTGCTGAAACTATTCAAGTATTTACACCCAATTGTGAATTAACACTACAAGAAATGAATATCGTTCGTAAATGCACTAATGAAATTCACGGTCTAAGATTTAAAAGATGTCCAGATGATAAAAGTCTTTGGATTAGTAATGATAATGTTAAAAATTACATTCTATATTTGCATGATGAATATGGTGGTAGATTTGCTTATAAAGGAGGAACTATTGAGAAAAAATTATTTGAAGAATTAAATATATCAGCTGTTGATCTTGATATACCTAAATGTCCTAGAATATTAGGTCCTATGTGTTCTTTGTATAAATGTTGTCAGTATAAGAAAACTCCTTCAAAAAAACGCAATGCTATAAATGGAAGAAATAAAGAACTTAGATATCTGTGAAGAAATAATTGAATTTTCAAAATTGATTAGTGATTTAATTGAAATCAATAAAAAACACGACAGATTGGGAATTGATGATTTAATAATGAAATATATTGATCAAATAACAGAGCTAATTTTAAAAGTGGAAAATAAGGATATAAGAGAAAAAGCACTTGAACTAGTAGATGAAACGTCTTATGCTATTATAAATAAATATATTCAGAAAATTTTGAGAAGCTCTATACTTTTGAGAAAGTAAAAACATTTAATAAAATAAAATACTATAAATGGAAGAATTCAACAACATCAAAAAGAACATCTTTCCTGAAACTTTTAAATTGAGAGATTTAGAAGTTGGAAAATACAATTTGATATCATTGAAAAAAATCAAAACAAAATTCGGATCTTCATTAATTGCAAAACTAGAAGTAAACGATACTGAAAAAGAATTTTACTTAAGTGCTTGTCATGGTGATTTATCTGAAAAAGCAATCAAAAAAATAAATAAAAATAATTATCTGTTTAATTACAAAGGTAAGATAAATGACAAATATTACGATTACGAGTTGGAAGAAGTTTAAATCTTTATCTTTTTTAAAAAAACACTTACAACGGCTTTTATCTTACTTTTTCAAAAAACTTACAAAAACCTTGCATTTCTTATTAAAAACATACTTTTTCCTTTGAATTTTAACTATAAAAAAACTCAATTTTATCATAAAAACAGATTAAAAAAGGTAACAATACTGCATTTTATAGTGAAAAATCATCATTTTTTAATGAAAAACACACTTTTCATTTTATTTTCAAAAATGTCAAATGTTCAATTTTTGCAATTTTTTATCAAAAAACAGCTATAAAACTTGCAAAATAGGTCTTATTTTGCAAATTTATTGCTGAATATTGAGTGTCCTGAAGACCGGACATATACTACTCATAGTATTAGCTAAACCAAAAAATATTTAAATGGCAAAAATGAACGTCCTTTTAGAAATGTAGAATATTGGAAAAATTATTTAACTTTTTATGATTCTATGCATAATAATGTGGCACAAAATTAAGATAAATTTCCCCATAAAGATTTAGTAAAACATGAGATATGATGCTATTTATATCGAAATATATTTATATTACTTTACACTTTAATTTGTACCATACAGCTAAAATAATTTTGAAATTGCGTAAGCAATATTTTCAAAAAATTTTGTTATTTCATTAATAGATAGTTCGTTCATTGTCTTTTAACATCTCTCGAAACATACTTTCTTCAAGACCTCTAACAGGAAGAGCAGGAAAAGATTATTTTTCATTTTCAAAATTACAACACATAGGATTGCAGACAAGCATGAGTGGTTTTCTAAGAACTATCAGTCTAACTTGTTTAGCAAGTTCTTTTTGTGAAAGTGAGATTAGTAATAAGAGTAAATCAATTAAAAAATGTATCTCTAATTTATTTTCACATATGTTTGGCAGTATGACTCGGAATTTCTTGCTGTATTCAAACATAAAGGCTTCGTAATATCACCGTTACGTCGATAGAACGGAATCATGCAGAATGTTGTGATATGCGTTAAATTATCTGGTATTCAATGTACCAATGCTACGCAAAAACAAGAAATATAATTTGATATTATAGGGTCCTACCATCGAACGTTGATGTTGAAATATTATTGCCTGAAAGAAATCATCATAGGTTATCGTCACATCCCAGATAGTCTGAAGGAATAAAGAAATGAATTCATTGACTTCTCATTCTAGAGAAACGAATTTCCTTTTCTTGAACCATTCCTAGAGAGACACAATGTGGCAGACGAAGTGATAAACACAAGTGCTCTTCCACGATAACTACACTTGCTCAGCTGTCCACGTATAATTCTGAATATGAATACAGATGGAATTTCATTTTTTGTGACCAAAATGCAGTTGAGTTTGTATCTTCTTAGCATATAGTATCTAGTTCTGTTGAGTTATTCTATTTCTATAATTTACATCTTTTCCATCATCACTTTTTAGTCTTCTTTTCAACTCTTGATAATATAATGTCTCATAGCCAGCAATTGAGATTTCAAGAACCTCTGATGGGGAGGGTGAGAAGGGAGACGGTTGGTGCCAGGAGCTGTCTGAGAAGCTGAGTTTTCTTTGTAGAATTGAATACTGACTTTTGTGCGCTACGCAGGTGCGAGAGAGTTGTTAGCGAACCCAGCTACGACTAATTTGTAATTTCGTTTCTTTGTTAATTAAATGTGTTTGTTTTCAAAATTTGGAGTTATCAGTTTGTTTCATAACAATAACATACTTAACATTTTTGATTTTAGGATGATCATAAAATACTGAAATTTGAATAGGAAGATTATACAAGTGAAATGTTTTGGCAATGTTACTTAAGAACGTTGTTAAGTTCATTTGACATAGTTTCATAAAATACATGAAATGTCAGTTGAACATGACCAGATTTATGTTTTTCAATATATCATCGAATAAACATATTCCGAAATGTTTTAAATTGTTCAATAGCTCCGTCTGCATAAAAAAAATATATAAAAATTACAAATTTTATATCTGAATTTGGAATAATTTGTTCTCACTTACTTGAGTCCATATTTTCGTCAAATTATTTTGTTGATTTGGAAGTTTGTAGAGAGACCATTTCCTTGGCGATTCTGAACACATCATCGCTAAGACTTCCCTTGGATTGTTACTTTCCATTGGAGTTTTACACAAATCTTTGAGTCTTTCAGAGTTTTCTGGATTATTATAAAACTCTCTCTGGAAGTAAAAAGTTATGACTTTGAAACTAAAAAAAGATAGAAATGAATGTACATGATATAAAAAAAATTTTGTTTTCAAACATTGCATAAAAGAATATTAAGAAATTATATAAATTCAGGTGTTCTAAGCTTAGTTTTGATATGGTTCAAACTTTCAAAAAACTATGAACAAATTCGAGACATTTTTCAACTCTTGATATTAACATTTCCTTGATAACAATATCGAAATTTAAACCCCTCAAAGCAGCTTTGAGAGAGCTATTTATCAACTTTTCAGACGGTTACAGCAAAACAAAGATCCGACAAAAGATTATTAACAATTTTATTTTCTTCCAATAATTTACTGTGAATGTATTTATGGACGAATCTCTGACAAACGCCACGAATCATTAGACCATATACTCCATATAATTAGTTGTTTTTACTGTCAGTTACTGAAGAAAATGTGATCTGAAAATGTAGCCAAAACCGCTTCTAAAATTAAATTGGAAAGTTGAAATAAAATTAAATTGGAAAGTTTACTTATGGTAGATTGTGCACATTAGTTTTAATTTACAAAAAATAAATTATATAAAAATTAACATCAATAACTTAAATTAGGATATAGATTTAAGAAATATAAAAAAGAGGCGTAATATTATTTAAAAATTGATTTTAGTAATTCCTTGAAATTTAATGAAATAACAAGGAGTCAATAATTTAATTCAAACACTCATTTAACATTAACATTTTTGTTACAATTTTCTAATTATACTATGTATATAATATGGCCAATTGAAAGCGGTCTTATCGTAATTACTACAACATGGATAACTATGGAAAGTAATATGCTCTAAAAAGTTATCTGTCGTCACTATTAATTGTAAAAGATATAAGGGGTAAATATTTAAATATATTTCCCTAATGTTCTGTATTTCAATTACTTCTTACTGTTATAAAAATATTATAAATGCTATAGCGGTGATTAAGAAAAGATCTTGTTTGAAGATATAAAAAACACACAATTTTATATACTCACCAGAATTTTAATATATCTTTCTAACCTCTGTTTTTCAGGTTTATTTTGAAACAATGACTGCAATAACCTATTTATTCTTCTGTTATTCTCGAATACATTTTCCATGTTAATAACTCCATCTGTTATAAGAATTAATTGAGAGTGAAATTTAAATTTGACAAAGAATAAAAATATGATATTAAAATTCATTTACAAATTATGAAATACAGCGAGAAAGCATTCATTTTAAAATAAAAATAAAGTTATGAATACTCATGAAATACTCATGTTTACTAGTAATTTTGCATATTCATGAATATCTCTGAAGAAAATGCATACAAAAATGTTCAGTTATTATCAATAAGAACATGCTCAGAAACTTGTATGGAGAGTCATCTGAAGTATGCCACAACTTCTGGAGTCACCTGTGTGTGTAGGGGAAAATTATCTCATAAAAGCTTTATTCAAACATGTTATGAAAACATCTGTAATAAGCTATACAACGAACACGCGAGCGTAAATTTGTAGGTATAGAAAATACAGCTAACAGTATAATGATAGCAAACAATGTGTGCTGGTGTTGCAAGTACAAGATGTTATCGTATTTTGTTGTTATAACTAACTGTGCAACATAATTATTAAAGAATTTTTGTAAATTTCTGCTTTATTATAAAATGATAATACATTATGAAAACTTTAATTTTTGTATTATTGTGTAAAAACTAGAAATGGCAGTGCTTTTCAGACGTGACTTCATTCAAAAATATTTTGCGGTGACCGTAATGATATAAGATAGAATGTGAGGTACCTGAGCAAAATTATCCAAATATTAAGCTAAAAAAATGTGATTGTCTTACAATGAAAGGCAAATTCAAATACAATGGGACAAAAGACAAATATCTGTAAAAAATGTAACAAAAGGAAGAAAGTGTATGTCTTCTTTAACATATACAGTGTGTGATTGGTTAACGATCATTTCGGACAGAGAACAAATCAGACAACGAACACTTTCACGTAAGATTTTTGTGTTCGGAAAACGATAAAATAATCGCATATCGAACTAAAACGAATTCTAACACAATTCTCGGCTATTGGAGCATGATGTGCTGAGTTGTCAAATCCAACGGACTAAAAATCGTTTTTCATTTCTCTTGAATTATGTTGCTTGCCAATCAAACTTCAAATTTCTGTACTGGAAAAATTTTTTTTTCCAATAGAATATTTACAGTCAAAGTAGACGATTAGTTTCGTTTTAGATTTTATTCGAAACCAAAACTGATTTCGATTTGAGCATGTTCTTTCCTCGTTCATTTTTAGTAGAAATGGGAGGATGTCTAAGCAATGGTCTTAGAAAGGCACTCAAACCAAGCTGATATCAATAAGGTTAGATATATTTACAATAACAATGATATTAATTACTTCCAGAAAAGTCTTAAAGAAAGAGCGAAAAACAATCGACATTGGACCTATTCTTTAATGCCCCATAAAAAAATAAAAAGGACTAATTAATATGCAAGACTGTAAGTATGTATTTTATTTATTAAACTTACTAAGAAATTATATATCCTTTTTTAAATTTAGTTTATATAGGCTCTACAAAACGAATTAATCGATTTCACAAAAGAAATCTATGATCGGTTAACGAACGATTCGGACAGCGAACAATCTTGTAACGAATTAATTTCTTTAACCGATCATCTCCACTGCATCAGTAATCACTTGATGTTTTATGTTTAAAAGATTATGTATTGTTTGATAACATAATAGAAAGTCGAACTCGTTGGAATAAGAAAAATAATTTTAAACTCAAAAGTTTGTAAAATAGAAACGTTAGTGTTAAGTCTTGCTATTTTCTCTTTCCTAAACTGCTTTCTCCTTATAAATGAAATACTATTAGGGAAAAGTTCATACAATCGTGAGCCACTACTTTGTAAATTAAAGATTCCTATAGAAACAAGCTCCTACTATAATATTGACATCTTAATAATATTTAAAATACTCAGTATATTAATATTATTAGGCTTTAGGCACACTTCAAAAGCGTGCATAAGTATTATTTCTTACCAATGTCCCTAAAATTCTTTAATATTTTATCAATTTAGTCACTTAGGAAAATTTTCTGATTTTAACAATGAAGGACGATTATACATTGTCCCTACAATTTAAATTATTTTCATGATTTGGAAATGAAAAACTTACAATTTAATAAATTTACTTGACAAAGGAAATTAGTTGTAAATATAAAATTGATGCAAGAAATCTCAATTATTTAACTACTAATTATTTATTTAGAAAAATTATTGAAAACGAAAACTTTAAATATTTTGTGTAAGTGAATATCATTTAATAGATGAAATGCATTTTATAAAAATTTATCTCGTACCAGCTGCATATAATGAACATACAAAAATATAGTGAAAAATAATTAAAATAAATGAATTAAATGAATAAGAGAAACTTTTCAGTGCGAAGGAAAATATAACAAAATGGAAACTTCATTTATCAGCAGAAGGCAATTAACTATTTCCATCATCTATCGCCCCAAAATCAAAATATGCATAAATTGACTCAAAATAACACTACGGTGCATTTCCTCTTTATTGCCACCGTTAAAAGGGAAATGAAAAAAAATATATAAAAGAAAAAAATTGAGTAAACACGAGTTCAAAATACATTCTAGAGTTTTCTTTCTCAGTAAACTTTTTTTAGGTCAAGTTTTCGGCCAACTTTAAACAAGTTTCTTGATATAGAAATAAAATGTTTCCTTTCGACCGATATTTCACCGTTTCTTTTTTTTGTAATTATCTTTCATGTATTTAATTAATTATTTTGAGTCAAGGGTTGATAAATTTAGAAATAATAACGATATTTTTTTTTATCTTTTTTACTTTTTGAAAAAAATAAAGTAATAGCAATTTATGAATAAAAAGGAAAAAATTAATCGAAATTTATGTAGTTTTTTTTCAAGTTTCGGAACATGTTTCCATTTTTAGCAAAAACGATTTTAGAGAAAAAAAAAAGTTTCCATTATACCATATTATATATGTAATACCTCTTTAAGCAATTTGTTCCTTTTTAGTTTGAATTTCAATATGAATATTTTTATATATAGCAGACATTATTTAACAACAAAAAATTAAATTGATTCTATAATAGTTTTGTGATACTATAAATAAAAAGATGAATATGATGTTAAATGATCAATGATCAGATTTATAAATGAAAAAATAATGTATAAATTATATATATATATATATATATATATATATATATATATATATATATATATATATATATATATATATATATATATATATATATCTTCTTAATACGATTTCTTTTATATTTTAGAACACTTTTTTGAATTAGTGATTTAAGTCGATTACTTCCGTAACAGAGAAACAAGGAAGCAGATATTCATAAAAATTGGTCAATAATGCAATGAATTGATGAAATGTAGATCTTATATACAAATAATCTTTTCTAAAAATCAATTTTAAGGTTTATTATAGATTTTTAAAAATTGAAACAAATGAATTACAATATTATAATTCAGTCTAGTATTGACAAAGTAGACACAAAATATATTCTACTATAAGTATTCACAAATAAGTTAAATCACTGTCAAAAATAATTTTTACATCTTTTTCTATTTTTATTAATAATTATAACCTAATTTGCTCATTTGAATAAAACAAGACGTTGTACATGAGAAGTTATATATTTCATTAAAAGTATTATGACTGTAGTATGTTGACACAGTATAGTGTACAGCATAATAGAGAAAGAGTATGGTAAAACATTTGAATATACCCCATATATTGCTTTTTGAAAGGAGTTTTCATAGATTACGGACCCTATTCAAAGGGTCTCAAAGAGGGAAAACTGGAAAGAAACATTCATTTTTACAAGTGTGTATACAAAAGCATAGTATTAATTTTAGTGTACCTAGGATCATTATATTCAACATAACTAAGAATAACTTCGACAAAAAGCTAATAGCTTCCAATCTGAAGAGCGCAATCTTACTCATATATAGGTCACGGTGTGTAGTTATTAAATGTTTCTAAAATTTAAGTCAGACTTACAATTACACGTTAAGAGGACGTTACTAAATTATAATCACTATTTCTCTGATTATTTCGGAGATCATTATTCTTACATAAGGCACTTATGATGTTTCGTAATATTATATGTGACCCATACAAACTATTTCTTTCAATGAATGTGTGTGTGTGTGCTATTTATTATTTCCCACAGAAACTGCGAAAATGTTAAATAAAAAATATTTTAAATAATTAGTTTTAATTTTACCTGAACTGACAATAAACGACGATAATTCTTCCATGATTTCTGGTATTGAGCTACCTAAAATGACAGACGATAATCCTCCATTCGTCATGCTATCCACCATACTAAATGATCGTTCGATTGATTTAATTATACTGAAAAATAAACATCATATTATACTGTTATTATTTCAAATTTTATTCATACTCTTTTAGGTAAATTTATACATTTTAAATTTAATTACTTATAATATATTAATGAACACAGGCCAAATAAATATGTTCATAATTTGGAATCTAAAAATTTATCTTTTAAGAGAATTTTCATAGATTAAGGATGTGCTTAAATTCATTCTAAAAAATTCAGTTCAGATATATTAAAAATGTTTTTAAACATTTTTTTTTACCGGAGGTTAATAATTTAAGAATTCATTTGATAAATATAAAATCTGTTTTAATTTGAAAAATAATTTGTCTTAAATATTTAATAAATTAGTTTAAATTTGATTACTTTAAAAAAAATCTGAACTACGTAGAAATTTTTTAAAAACATAATAATGGAAATATTTATGCAAAAAGAAGAAAAAGACAGTTCTTTAATTTCCTCCTACAATCACTTAATAAATTTTGTTTTTCGTAACTTGGATATCTATGGGGGAACGTAACATGAACTAACTAATATTTGTGAATGAACAGTGCTTCTCTTCAGTTTAGGAAGTCATAGGATGAATTCCTGCCTCAAGAGCAGATATTTGTATCGGGATGCAGAATTCACTTTAAATTTCAGATGTTTATCGAATAAGCTCTTTTTTTGGCGAGAGATAAAGTGATGAGCTAATTAATCACATTATAGTACTATTCATATTTTAATTAAAAACTCCTTTTGTGGACGCACTCATATTTTACTGTTTGTTTTGTGGTACTAACTCGCATTTGGCTGTTATTCATTCGCTTTACATAATTTTTAAAAATATCTTTTCCAATGGTCAAATAACATAAATAAGATTTTTATCTTAACTTAAAACCTATTGATTTTTTTCCCTTGAGATATTTGAATAAAATTTAGTTAAAATTTCATTTTAAGGAATTTTTTGGAAGGATTTTACATTTTTGTATTTAAAATTTATTTAAAAGTTTTCTATAATTAAATAAGAATAAATTTTCTTGAAATTTCGAAAACATTTTTGCAATAGTTTAAAATTATTTTTAGATTTTAATTATTTATTTTTCTAAAAGTTATTTTTATATCGACTTATTACACGAGTATTGCTATAATTTAAATAACTTTTTCCTTCAGATAATTTTTAAGATTTTTCTAAAATTATATGCTTAATTTTATATCATATTTTGCAAAGATAGTAAAATTCTAGGTTTGTCTATCGTTAAAAATTTATACTATCACCAAAAATTTAAATTAGACCACAAAAATCCACGACTTAGATCGAAATCTAACCTTTGAATTGTTTAATCGAAGTTCACAATCCTAAATATTCGGCTTCTACCTCAGCTTGTAAAACTCTAGAAGAATTAGAGGTATGAAATTTTTCAAAATGGAAAAAATAAACTATCAATTCTAAAAATTTTTATAAGGAGCAATATTATCTTAATTTTTTAATTTAGTTTATAAAAACAATACTTAAATTTTAAATAAGTTTTAAAGACTATTAAACTATTTGCATCGAAATCCTACATGGGATATTTATTTGGCTTTTACACTAAAAATAAATACAAATCGAAATAAAAGTATATAATTTTTGGTAATTTTGAAACTTTTATATACATAGATTTTTTTCCCAATCACTAAAATTAATAACAAAGCCCATGCACTTCACTTTTATTTTAATGTTAGATAAGTTCTCATTAAAAACTTCTGGAACAATACATTTAATTTTATTTTAGTTTCATTTAAATGATTTTTTAATTTTTGCAAGTATTTATTTCATTATAATTAATTTTAAATTTGGAAATTTCAGAGATAATTTAATAATTTAAAATGTAATATAATATTTAAATTAAAATTCTTCAAGTTTCAGCATGTATATAAATTTATTTCGCACATTAGTCGTTACTTTGACAACACGTAATAGACAGCTTAACGGTTGAAGACCACTTTAGCATCTACCTGGTAAATTACCTTACGGGAGGATTTTTCATAACTAGTGGGCCCAAGTACCCATCACGACAGCCATGCATGCAGAAGCACAAGATCCATCTCCGCAATGTCTGAGATTGCACCTGTACCTAATGTTCCGAAGAATGATGTCCTACCTATAGGTCAATGAACTCACACTAGGCCTTAAATTTTTTGCTACATATTTTTTCTTTAAAAGTAATTATAATATGAAATAAAAGTAAGCTCAATTAGTAAAAGTTAAAAACAAGTGCTTTTGAACTTCATCCAAATTTTTTTAAGCTTTAGTTTACGTAATAAATATATTTTAAAAATATTTTTCTTTTATAATGAATTCGCTTATTAAGCTCTTGTCTATTGCTTTTTTTTTTAACTTGTAAGTAAGTGTTTTACACTAGATTTATGCATTGCGCAAATTCAGTTTGAAGGAAAAATTAATATTTTTACAATACAAAATGTATACAATAAGTGTATTTTAAGGATATTAAATTTAAGTACATTAATTTTTAACCACATGTTATCATAAAAAATGAAATATCTTACTTTTTTCTTATATTACTTTTATATTCACTAGGTCGCATTTCGTTTTCAGATGACTCTTCTTTTTCTAACATGTCTAAATCTAAAACCACTTTGAAAATTTCCTTCACTTGAGGCATTTCTATAAACGTTTTCACAATGGAGTTCAAGATATTGCCATAGTTAGCTTTGCCATTCCGCAGTCCATCAGAAACTTGTTTATTTACGACCGTAACTAATTGCTTGGCAAACCCAGGTTTACTCATGGAGCACAGTTCATGGTAGAGAACTGCTTCTTTGTTTTCCCCGATGTAGCTTTGCAAATTCTTGGGTAAGCTACGAGCAGTCATGTTACAAAATCCATAAAAGAGTTTATTGTTCAGAACAAACAGTATGACTGACGGATCCTTGGCTTGTGTTTGAATGTCACTGGCGAGATTCTGCCATTTCTGTATAGGTGGCAACATTGTGATGTCCGCTCTCTTAGCTGCTGCCAAATCTTTTAGCAAAGTTACTGTTTCTAAAATGTTACTATGCATATCTTCCCAAGACACTTCATCTGTACTACTTGCCTAGATGAGAAAAATGTGAATACATTATTAGGTGTTTTAGTAAAGTTCCTTCTTGAACTACTATTAAAGCAATAGGTAACGATGCCTTATTCTTTAGCTGTAATCCTTAATTCTTAGTTATATTTCGATTCTGGTAGTATAAGTAATCGTAAAAAGCAATGTTTCTTTTATGGGACAATTTATTTTTAATTAGGAGCAATTAATTGTTGATGAAAATAATATTAAAAATGGATCATTATTAGAGATGCTCCGAACAAACTGCGAAATGATTTTAAGAATTAATCAGGGTATATATAATTATACAAGGAGAAAATGTAAGACTTAATTTCTATCAATATAGGATAAATGTTTCAGCTTAATATCTGGGGTTAGATGGTTTTCACAGTTGAATTGGCTTGTTAACTGCTGTATAGAGTTCTTGAATTTATATGAAAAAAAATGCTTGGTATTGTGAATATGTTCATTGATCAAAATGTCTAGAAAATTTTATCACCTTTAATGAAAATATATGAAAACAAAGTTTTATCATATGTTTGGATTAAATGTGTTGATTCACTGCTATCATTATTTATAATTCAATCCATTATAAAGGTAAATATGAAGCCTATAATTTTCATGTCATAAAGTGACTCAGTGGAATGTCTAAATGTGACATAGTTGATTATTTCACAAGCTGTTTAAATTGCTTATTTCAAGTCTTAAGTTATTTCACATTGTTTTTAGTGCATTCCTTTGTAATTGGAACATTATTGTAACCATGAGCCCTTGGACTTGTGGGTAGTCTTCCGAGAAATGATAGAATATGTGTTACTTCATATCATTACTATGTAAAGATCCGTTTATGAGAATGAAAATTGTAAAAACACTTTTGTTAAGACAATTATGCTTTGTGTATTCAATATTATTAAAAGTGTCAAAACAATGGACTGTGTAATAATGCGATAAAATGTTTCTTGAAGTTGGTTTTGAAAACTTTTAATATTTTAATCCATAAATATTTATAATGAAAATAATAAATTTAATTGTGTTTATTTCAGTAATATTTAATACTTGTCGACTGCCTATTAAAATTTTTTTTAAAAAGATCATCATTATTACAAATGAAATAAAGATTAAGTTTATTAACTGAACGCGAATGAACGTATGGAAAGACTCACGTCAAAAACGATTTCTTGGATATCTGGATCTTGAAATATTTCTTCAAATACATCGTAATATTCATGCTGGCACAAGGCTTCACCGAGTTTCTCAAATTCTTCTTCTTTCAAAGCAGGATTGTACAGATATTCGGTTAAAGAGGAATCGCACAACTCAGACATGATTACGGATATGTTCTTGCCACTGTGTTTCACCAAATCCAAAAGCTGATAACAGTAAAACAATAATTAGTTTTCATAAGTAATGAATTCTTTTTAAATGTTTTCAAGATAAAAAATTACATCTTTTAGAGAATTATTATGAGATATAGAACCAAAGCAAAACTAAATAGTCAACAAGATATGAATATCTTTCATAAATCTTTTTCCTAATGAAACAAATGAAATTGATTGAATATTTAAATATTTAAAAATTTTCAGTATTCACCATAAATCAATAACTTTATTATTTATAATAAAATTTTAACTGATGAAATACATTAAACTTTAGAAATTTACTTGTTGATAGTTTTTTTGAAATAAATAATTTAATTAATAAGTGCTTTATAATTATTATCATGTAATTTGTAAAAAAATATTTTCAAAGAATAAAACAATTTTATTTTTTTAAAAAAATGAGATAATCTTAGGGAGAAGTTGTAGGATATATTTCCAAAAATTTAAAATTTATAATTTCAAATAATTGATATATTTTTATTTGTTTAAGAATTCCATTACTATGTAATTAAGCAAATTAGTTAGAAAAATTTTTTAGAATAATTATTTTGCTGCATGATTTTATTTATCTGCACATATAAAACTTATATAGCATTTTATAATATATATAATTATATTAAAAGCATTTTAAAAGCCACTCTTTTTTCCACTTGTACTTGCTTAAAGAAGTATACTTAAAAATAACGAGAACTGCATACATAAGAATATATGTGTAAAGAAATCTGAAATAAATACATTTCATATAGTTTCCTATTTTACTTTAAATTTAGCTTTCTAAGATATCAGTGAGAGGAAAATAGCTTGAAAATTTTATTAGAATAATTGTGCTAAAATATTTTAACTGAAAGTGTATGATTCATTTTAAATTTACAATGCAAATAGCATCAGTCCTAATATATGTACTCTGTTCTTTGCATCAACATGTACACATGCATTACGAGGACTTACAACACTTATATAATATTTTATAAAAGAATATGTAAGCCAACTTTATAGTAATGTATAAGCTTGTATCTGGAAAGATTTGTGCAGAGCAATTAATTCATAGTAAAACTAAAAATTAACATTTTCTCCCTACCAAAACTTACGATTTAAAAAATTATTTTATTAAAATTTCCCAGTTTCACTTTTGAGGTAAAATTGAATATATATCAATAACTAATAATTTTAAATCCCATGTTTTGGCTTATGAGTATTTGATATTGTTTTAGACAGTTACAGCATAGAATTCCTGAAAACAAAAAAGTAAAAATATAATGTTCTTAAACACATTTTTTTTTCTATGCCAAATTTAATTTCATTTTTATCTTCAATCTATATACACGCTTTAATTCTGAGTGTTATAACCAAGATAAAATGCATAAATAAAGTTTCATGTATGCTATTGAAAATAATTAACTATCCTTAAATATATAGATAAGGGGTGAAAAAATTATACAAGATTATTTCATTCTGGTTGATATTTTAAAAATAAATTAGACTTTTTAAAATAAATTAAAACTTAATTTGTTTCAAATTCATTTCATAAATAAAGTAATCTAACTAAACTATAATGACCAATACGATATTCTCAAATGAAGTTTTGTTAAAGATTTATAATCTCATCATTGTAGTCAATAAGGATATCTATTTAGTTCACCGCAGAAAACTTAACGTCATTTGATAAATATTATTATTATTGGAATGAAACGTAATGATAAATTAGAAATTGCTGGCAAACGTTTTATTGGTTAGAAGGATTCCTGAAAATTTGTTACTCCATGATTATTAGTTTCATTACCCTGAAAATTATTTCAGATAAAAAATTATAGTTTTCCAAGTGAAATTTTCAAAAAATTGCTTTTTTTATTTATAAATGTAAAAGATATTTTTGTCATAAAAATATTATAATTGTGTCCTCGAGTTTTGTGATATTTCTACAAGCAAAACGATCTTTATTTTTGGAAATAATAGCATAGTTCATCATTTGTATTTTCATCTGAGATCCATTTGCACAATAATCGCAACTTCTTTACCAGTCAAACAATCAGCAGATATAAGAGGAAATATTCTGTGATAACCACATTATTTTTATATTAATAATGAAGATGCTATTCATGTATTAAAGAAACATAAAAGTTATTTTAGCAAATTTACGCATTTAAAATTAATTGTGATATCATTGAAAAGTATTTTTAGAAAAGTATCTCCATTTTTTTTTCTCCTAATCAACAGACGATAATTTCAAAATCTATACCATTAATTATTTATTTTAATTAATTAATCGTAATATTAAATTGTTACCAATCAGATTAGTTAGATAATTAATCTATAAATAATAGTTAAGATGTTATATATGTTAAAACAAATTTAATCATTTTATACATAATCCAAAACTATCTGTTTAAACTAATCGTAATAATTTCCAGTTTTTACAAAGTAGAGAAATGTTAAATGTAGTTAGTATATTTTAAGTTTATACTCTGTTTTACCACTAAATTTTTTATAACATTTCAGCATCGTTTAATTTGTGGATATTTTCGGTAAAATGCTATTTATCTATTATTTAAAAATGTGATCAATTTTCCTTCTAATAAGACAAAAAATAATGGTAAATCTATTGGAAAAGGAAAAAAAAATATTTGATCGATAATACTTTTCCAGGAGCTAGAGATGTCCAGAAAAACGTCGATATTACGTCCGGCAAAAGAGGGAGGAAACTATTTATGACTTCTTGAGTCAATGGGGAATCTGGGAAGACATTTTGTATCTGAACCACAGGTACTAAAATAATAACATAAAATAATAAAAGGATGTGTTAATTATGTGAAATAATCAGTAGAGTGAAAGAATATTCAATTAAGTTATCTCGAATATGATTGATAACGCGTTTTACTTACACGTTGTAGATTGAGCTGCATCCGCAACCCTATTCTTTACCAAGCTTGTAAGAGAAGTCAAAACGTGGAATACTGGACGCAATTTGTGCTCTCGGCCATCCATAGAGTTCACAAAACGTAATGCCGAAATAAGGCTACAGGAACAAATTTTGTTTTAAAGATGAAAATATATCTAAATATTATATAATCTTATACTAATTCTTATGATACATTTATAATTCCTAATGGTAATTAAAAAAATCTTCATCATGGAATTATAATTTTAGAAATCATTAAAGTTATTGTACCACAAAATATATGTTTTGTAGTACCGATAATGCCATTTAAATGTTATAAATTTAGCTGGTTAAAATTTGAGAAAAAATGAGCTAATAGTAAAAACAGTCTTCAATTTTTATAAATGGTTTTAAAGTGGAAGAAATGAATCCATGTGCCACTCTATAACAATTTCTTACAGGCTAACATTAATGTGGTAGATTAAAATCGATTGGTGTTGAATGTTAATTCATTTGATGTATGTCCCAAGTTTACAGATATTTACAGCTATACGAGAAATGAAGCATAGGAACATCTTAAACGGAAAATAAAGCTCTGAATATTCCGTTACTATAGTATCATCGAAGATAAGATCTGATCTATTGATAATTTCTACATAAGCTGTGACTTCTTACACACAATACACACACACACACGCGCGCTTGCGCGCACACGCGTGTGTGAAAGTAATATGAAATTGACTTATTTTACCTTACTTTTTTACTATTTATATTGAAACTGGTATACAATTTTCATAGAATACGATATGGTTCCTTTTTGAATTTTAACTAATTTATTCACATGTTGACATTTTGAAGACCTAAAGGGGTTGATATTCACCTCATTACTTTTGCGCGTATAAAATATCAAATTTGTTTACAGTTTTAAAAGCAATATGATTAATTATTAAAAAAGAACGAATTGCTCTTGAGAAAATTTCTTATGTCTATTTTTGAAAATAGATTCACCAGACAATGAAACGAACATCGTATTTTAATTCGTAACTTAACGTACTTCAGAATATTTATAATATGAGTTTAAGCTTTTGACTTGTGAAAAAGAGATTGACAAAAGAGATTCTTACAGCCTTACTACATCCTTCCAGTCCATGTGGTTGCTGAGCGAAGAGAACCGAGCTGCATCCAGAAAAGCATCGTAGGATTCGACGATACCTTCATCCAGTGGGAACAGTGTTTGCATTTGCTTTTTAGATAAAAGAAAATATTGTAATCTCTCACAAAATAAGCAAAAAAAAAAGTTTTTAAAGTTTATATTTTTGACAAATTTTAAAGTTTTTACAAAAAAATTTATACATCCGCATGATTATTTATACATTCGCAAATCCTTTAATGTTTTATGTATTTTATAAATTATTATGTAGATTTATTATTTGCCAATTGTCAGAGCTAACAATATTTTATTTAGCTATGTTAAAAAATCAAAAGCATTTACTCAGATGCCAATGTCTTTCATGCACTTTTAAAAAGTAGTATGCTCCAATATTGGATTGCATTCTCTAGATATCAAAACTGGAGATGAAGTCCAACTACTGTAAAACAATAAAAAATCGATGTTGTATTTCTGCTTTCAGCATGCACTTCTATCGAGTTTAAAGTTGAGATGTTTTCTGGATTTCCACATTGTGACAAGTGAAATAAGCCCAATAATTTTAGCCCATTTAGAACGCATTCACGGTGGATGTTATAGTATCTAACTGTATCTTTCACTTATTAGACTATTCGTTTGCGTGTCCAAGTTATTTATTTTTATTTGCGTAATATTATTTCTTCTTTCTAATCTCCATGTCTAGGAATATAGTAGACGAGGTCCACGAGTCGATTCACTTTCAGAAAGTCGAAAAAAAAAGAGTAGAAGATCTATAAAGATCCTCAAGAGACAATCCCTGGCACTTAAGGATATGTGCCGGTTCATTTTGACGTTTAGGACAATTCGGGTGCACCTTGAGACCTCTCTCGAATGTAAGTCCTTTCAGGTGTGCACTGAAGAATCGGGTAAGTGTTGTCTGAACATATCTATCGCAATCAAAAACAAGGAATCTTCCAGGATAATCTGTTGATACCAGGGATGATTCGGGGGAACGAGCCAAATTTGCCAAATTGCATCATTTTTAATAAGGGTTATAACACCAACAGATTTGAAATAAAATTAGATTCTTCTAAATAATGTAAAAATATAAGAAATGGCTATAAAATGAATTAAAAATAATTCACTAGAAATGTATGCAAAATAATATTTCCTTCTTATTGAAATATAGAATTCGAAATTTACTGACATTGCTTCTAAAGAGTATGAAGTACCGTTACAAACTTTAAGCAAATTAAAATTAAAAAAAATGTTTAGTTAAAAATGCAAGTTAAACTAAGTAAAATTTATAAAAATCTAAGAAAATATTAATAGTTTTATATAATATTTATGTTACGAAATGTATGTTGTTATAAAAAGGAAAGATGAATGTTTATCATTTGATTTCGAATGCATTTCGCATATTATTAGAGTTACAAATATAATTTTAATTCTTATTTTTTTAGTATTATACATAAATAAAAATTAAAGTGTAAAAACGTATCTAGACTCTGCAAAACATGACTTATTTTTTTGAAAAAATTTTATCGCGCAAGCTAAACTTTTCCTAATGAAAGTTTTATCATTTCTTTACTTATTTCAATTCTGTTTACAAAAAAGTCTATATAATTTAATATTTAATACATTCATATTACAAAAAGTTTTTTTTATGCATTTCGATGTTTTTCAAAAATGTGTGTTCATTACAATCAAAATTAAAAATAGTTTCCTCTCTATATGTAATCTTTAAAGGATATATAAATAAATTATTAATAATTTAAAACATTAATTGCTAATTTATTTTCAAAAATTCTTTGACGTTCTTGAAAAATGACAGCAAAAATTTAATTTACATATTTATTTATGAAGTTACGTATAGAGTTATATTAATCTTAAACTTTTAATTATAAAAATGTATAAATGAGGGGACAATTACTTTTAGAAAATTATGATTATCATCAGATACTGATTCCTCGAATGACACTTTCTCCTTTGAAAAACCAAGAGAATCCTTAACATTTTGCAGACGACCAAGAAAACACATTTTTTTCAGCATTACTTCTCCATCACAGCTGCTGTCACATCCGTTAATTGGTTTTATAAGTTGAAGTGCGACATTCAAAGTAAAGCCAGTTAGTGAAGACACCTGAAGGAACATCCTTGAAAAAATTCTTGCATCAAACATTTCGTGGGATTGCAAATCCAAATGAACCGGGATTCTCGAATCTTTCTGAAAGGAGATAAATGAAACTTTTAAATGAAAACAGTGGGATTGGAAATATGACAGCTATGAAGTATCCATTTAGAGATACTTACATGATTCTGAAGGATTCTGCTCGGCAAAGATATTTGGAATGAGGAAGCAGTCTCGTCACACAACATCCATTTCCAGTGAAGTTGCGTCGCTTCCAGTGAGGTGGCGTTGACGCAAAAATACTGGCTATTATTCTGCATCGAAAATTCCTGCACCTGAATTGTTAATTAATATATTATATTTTAAAAAATATATTATACTTTTAAAAAGTTTCAAATGGATATGATTACTTTTGCTGAAAATGTTTAGTCTAAAAGAATTTAATAACTAAAAAATATAATTTAAATGCATTTTAATAATTAATGTTTTTAAGTCATTTTAAGACTTCAAATTATATATTTCTAGATTTTGTTGTTACAATTGCAGTTACAGATTTTCAATAACCTAAATTTATGATTTTTTTTTTATTTCTTATAGTTTATTTTAAGCATGCAAAATAAGTCTCGTCACTTGTAAGTCACGTCATATTAAAATAAGTTTTAAAATTTTAATCTTAATTCATTGATAATTATGAATATCTCAGTTTAGTGATATTTTTTTCATTGATCAATTTATGTGCGCTTAAATGTAAAATATTTCCACAGTACTGAGTCATCGCAATAAAGATATATATATATATATATATAAATTTTCTCAAACCTAATATAAAGGAGAAAAACAAAATACTGTCAAAAATTCAATAATCTTTTAAAGAACTTTTTATTAATTTAAGTTACAAATTTTATAGATTCTAGTTTAGAGATTATAATACAAAATTTTCCGAATAAATAACTCATGGAGTTAAAATAAAACTACCACTTTATCACTCATCATCTCGAATTAAATTACAAGAATATGGTCGAGTTGAAAATTACTTCAATTAAATAAAAAAGTCTTTGCATGTTGTAAAAGTACCATTAGGACTTGGAATAGAAATATTTAATATTATTTAATGCTGACTTAAGGAAACATAAACTTTTTAATTGTATCAGACTTCATAAAGACGAATCTCAAACACTCATACAAGTTACAGGATTCGAGAACATGAATATCCCACATATATTTTATTTAATTAACTGAGATATATCCAAATATATATATAAAATACGCAGAATTAAAGGATCCTATATAAAATCTGTTAAAAACAAAACCAACCATCAGAAAGTTCTGATGTTTCGTGAATTATATAATGGAGAGAAATATTTACAAGATTTTTTTATTAACAAAAAGTGCTTTTGGATTATTATTAAATAATTTATTTAGGCATATGTTTACAATAGTTTAACCCTTTTCGTTACATCCAATCATGTTCATAATTTTCGGCTAATTTTTAGAGCCGTTTCTCTGACAGTTTCGTTTTTGATGAATAGACACACAGCCTGTGTTTGGACTGTCATGCCATTTTAAGAATTTCAAATGTCGTTAAGGGAGAAAATCTTTATTCTTAGGTGATTTGGAAGAACACGTAGAACGAAAGTCCCACCTGATGATAATTTCTTCAATAAAATATCTTTTAGAAACATTCCTAATGCACTATACTGGTAATCTCACCGATTTGAATGAAGATATTGCATCAGAAGCCCTGATGTTCTAGTTTATACAATCAAGTTGATGTATCTCTTTATTCAATTACCAACACTGTCACTGAATTTGAAGACCTTTATCCTTTGAAGAATTATACAGATTAAGAATCGATAAAATAAAATTTATACTATTTTTTCACTTCATATAATTGCTATGTTAATTCTAAGACAAGACGATGATTTTCAGGTTTCCAAATTTATCAATTAAGAGCACTCATTGCCCTATCAATATGAAAACTTAACATCATCCATTTAGATGATATTGTAAGGTTATGCTAAATAGAATTTCAAATTTTAATGGTATTACTAAGAAGAAAATAGATTTTCAGAAATAAAAACCAGAACTCATTATCAAAATCACAATTAAACAACTTTTGCACAATTGTTTGTGTAGCATAATTTGTATGTATAAGTTTTGATGATTTTACGAGGTTTATAAAAAATAGTATGATATATTAATTAATATGCATTAATTATTAAATCAGGAATTTTATATCTCTTTTATAAAAGTAACAAAATGCAGTAAACCCTCCGATTGAAATTTTGATAATATAAATAAAAGATAAAATGGAGTATTAAAAACTCGACATTATTTACCATTCTTGGAGAGATAGATTCCCAGATAAAAGGCTCTATATCTTGAATGTATCCGGAAATTAATGATGGAAGTCCATTTCTTTCAGTCAACTTTGCCACAGCATCTAAAATTTAAATATTATCATTTGGTTGCAATTTACTTTAACTTAGGAAGAATGCTAAGAATAACAACGATGCAAAGTGGATATGATTAGATTAAGGTTTTGATATAAAATCAATCATTAAGATAAGTTTATTTTTAGAATTATGAAGCATACAGTTTGATGGGCTTGCTATTGCTTACATATAGGATAAATCTTTTTTTTTTTTTAAAGGATTCAATCTCAGCCGTTGTTAAATAATGGTAAATTGATGCTGCATTTCCGTTCTCCCTGTGAACTTCTTTAGGGAGGTACTTGAGATTTACTAAATATCATCTGCTTCTTACAGTATATCACATCTATCTTAATAATAGATTCTTATCCCAGGAACAGATATTTAAGAATAACAGTTACAGAACAAAATACAAAAGGAACAGTTATTTAATGGTAAGATTAATGTTTCAAGTCATATATCATAAGATGGTAAGAGATATCTGTGAATAGACAAATGAAGATACATTGAATAATTGATTGCACAACCTCTCCCACATCATTGTGTGATGATATCTGCATCACTATGACGTCTGAGCCTCTAATTTTAACACGAAGCACCTATTTCAGTGAAAGATATCGGTGCCTTCTTTGAGACATCCATTTCAATACTATATTGGACACTACTATATCGCCATTATAACAAACATTGCTTGTATGACAGTCTAAAAACCCATTACAAGTCAAGCAACTATTTGCAACCACTCCGATATACCAAAATGGCATCCTTTATTGCAAGTCGTTTTGCTATAAGTATTCATTACTATATTATGTTATTGTAAATATTATAAATGGTTATATAAAAATTAACTTTTCCAAAAGTCCTTTTATTAAATAACAAAAATTTATTTTTAAAGAACTTGTTATTAAAACATGCCTTTAAACTTTGCTAAAACAACTTTAATTTTAAAATTAAAAGAAAAATTTATTTAATAGTGATTATATTTTGGTATTGAATGTAAATTTATGTGATTTATTCTCACCTAATTTATAACTTCTTGTTGCAAATATGATTGCGGGCAGTAAGCGAAGAAATTCTGATGTTGATGCTGGTAAATCATTGAAGTTTTCTTCACCAGCCACTTTCATTAATTTGTTTATTTCTGCCAAACTGGAAAAAAAATCTTTAATTAGCTAGATTATATCAAAGATCGAAATTTATATCTCACATATTTAGAAAATATATATATATATAATACAGTATATTTAGTGGACCATTAAAGCAGAGTGATTCGCATCTGTGTGATAGTCAATTTTATTTTAAATACGTATTATACAGTAAGCATGAATGAATAAACCATGTTACTAAGATGAAAAAGAGTAAATAAATCATGCAAAATGATCATGAATTATATTTATGATTTTACAACAGATGTGATTCAACTTTTGACTAAAACAGACGTAGATATTATTGCATTATATGCAAACAACAAAATGCTATTATATAAATAATAATTTAGATTATAAAATAACGATTATTCCCTGTATTTGGAATTGTTATTCAGCACTACATTTGAAATTCAATTATTTATTATCAGATATCAGATTTTTGTGTATAACATCTGTTTTGTTATTTTTATATAGGTTTATCATACTTAGTATGACTATACCGAAGAATTAAACATATGATAAGATAATTGATGTTTAGAGACAATATAAACAGGATGTTAATACTGAGATCGATGTTTCAATTTGCGTATGTAATATTAACAGTATAATATTTGGGTTCATGTATATTTTTTAAATTATACGAAATAATATTACGATTTTCAAAAAGTCCTGAGAATTTTAAAACCTGTTTTGCTTTTAGTTATATGAGTTGAAATATGTTTTCAATAAATAACAATATCTGTTACACGTAGGACAAAAAAAGAGTAATGTTCTAAATATGCATTTTGGAACCCCAGAGTAAGGAACTACAATCGAGTTCTTGTGGAACGAATTCCGATGAATCAAAAATTTAAAGTATAACGAATTTTTTAGAAAGTTTTATTTATTCAATCCCTCAAAAATTTTCATTTTATATATATATTTATAATTTTATAAGAATTTCCCTTCTAATTAAATTCCGTTAATAGCGAAGAGTTTTCTTTGAATATTTTGTTCCATTTAAACAGAATGTTTTTTTATTACTACAGGATAAAGAATTAATTTCTTTTGCATTTTCTTTTACTATTCAAAACAAGCAATCGCAATGACTGTTAATGATTTGTTTACTTTCCCCATGTTTTAAAGGAAGAAAAAGCAATAAATCAGTTTCCTCATTGCATTTCCTTAGTGCAAAATAAGAAAAATCAGTTTCCCTTTTCTTTCAATCAGAAGCATGTCATTGCATTTTATTATATATGTGAAAAAATACAAAAAGTTTTAAGTTTCCAATAATGACCGAATTATTGCAAACAAGAATGGCTTTTAAAAAGCCGTTTTTTTTTAAAAAAAAGCTTTTTACTTATTTTTTGAAGTGTTTTATATTTGATTAAGTCTCCATTTATGTATTTTTTATTTTGCAGTTTTTTAAATTTTATTGATGAATTTAGAAAAATGACAGCGCTGTTTTTACAAGGAATGAATCATGCAATCTTGAAAACAGATGTTCAAAAACAAAAGCAAGTTTGGAGTTATGCAGAATTAAACAAAAATGAAATGCCAAATTGAATAAAAATTTTCGAAATCCTTTCTCAACCACTCTTGGTATTTTGCGGAAAAAAAAACTACGGGGGGATTTTTCCTGCTTAGACCGAGATTCCTAAAAACTGCTTTTTTGCGCTTCTTAAGGGACAACACAAAAGTCATCAATTTTAAGCAAGGTTAGAAATTATACCCGGAGTGCCAGTCCAGTGGTTTTTTAGGCATTTTGGATATTTTTGGATTCTTGGGGATTGTTTGACTCTAGGTAGTCCCGAGATTAGCAACAACAATCATAATGATCAAAGTTACAGAGGATCAATTTATGTCTATAGAATAATCAAGAAATAAGTATAACTTAAACGTAATTATTTTAAATATTTTATATTTTTATCTTATTAGTTTAGCTTATGATTTTTTGAATTACTAATATATTTTTCTAGTAAAGTACATTATTTTGAACTTCTAATGAAATATAACATGTTACTTGACATCTGCTTTACTTGTTTTACTTGTACTTTTAATTCTTAAAATGATAAATTATTTTTAAGATCTCAGAAACTCAAATAAACTCAAATGTTTGTTGCCATTTGATTTTTTTATCTTTATCTTTAAATATAAATTGATTTTATTATTAATTAAACCTATCTTCAACATGAGGTATAAAAAAAAAACATAAAGCATATTTTATAACCACACGTTGAAAATTTACTATCATATAACTCAACACAACTGAACAATTTTAAAAATACTTACATATCAACAGTGTCTGAATCTTTGAAAAACTTTGCAAAACTAGCAAATAAAGGATTGGTTTTGATGTAATTTACAATTTTTTTACTCCGAGTTACAGCTAGAAATATGAGCTTTTCTTTACTCTACAAAATAGAAGGAAACAACGAAGAAGAATTAATTACTTTTTAAAAAAAAACAACAGAAACAAATATATTGATAAATATGTGTTACTTACAAAGCCAGATGCAATTGGGGATGAACTATTTCTTGATAAAACATGGCCATTCTCAGGTGAAGTAACTTCTTTAAATGTTATCAGTTCTGAAAATAACTAATTTTTAGGGCTTACAAATATATTTTCATATTATCTCTCTATATATTAATTTAATAATTATTAACTCAAAAATCTTATGAATGAGCTATGAATCTTTTGAATAACTTATCTTATGAACATCATTAATCAGACGCTTGCTTAGAAATAATCCACTCGTATAACTGTCAAACAATTTAAAATACCAGATTGACTTTTCCTAGAATGCTAGATTGACCTTTTCACCGTCGAAATTTCACCACTAAATGGGAAAAATTTCCAAGAGTATAGTTAAGAATGTATCAGAATATGAAAGTGTGCCACATCTCAAAATAGTTGCTCTGATTATATGGATCATCTTATAGTAACCTAGTTGACAAATATAACATTACGGTAAGTGTAGTGTTGCTAATTTAACATTATGGATTTCCTTATGTACTACGATCACAAAAAAATAAAGTATGACAGTTGGAAAAAAACAGTTATATATAATAAAAATATTAATTATATATATATATATATATATATATATATATATATATATATATATATATATATATATATATATATATATATATATCATATATCATATATATATGTGCACACACTCATTTTAGTAATTCTATTTATTTATTTATACATTAAATAAAAACGAAAATTCAGTAAATCAGTAAATATATTCCTACCTTTAAATTTTTGCAGACCACATTCGATTACTGTCACAAAATCATCAATACTTTCATTCATTGGCTTGTATTTTAAGCGTGAGATGGTATTCTCCTCATTGTTACCTCTATCGATAATAAAGAAACAAATTTTTAAAAAAAGTATAAAAACTATTATTTCGCAATCATGAGTTTTAATTAATTTAATAAAAATTAATAACCTAAATTTTCATCAAATTTTCATGATTATTAACTTATATTGAATAAAACAGAAGAACGCTAATGATAACAAAATATAGAAAAACAATATATGTATATATAATTCATTTCATAGAAGAAATATTTTCCTTTACGCGTTAAGATAATCTGATGTAATACATTTAAATTAAAAAATGCTTGTTAAAAATATCTATTTAACATTTAATTCTTACATCTTAAATAGTTGACACTAATTTTGTATGTACTGATTATTTTTATGCAAATTATAAGTTTCTTATGCGCCATTAGAGCACATTGACTATATAAATAGTATTGCACTAATTAATCCTCTCTCTAATTATATGGCTATTCACTTTTAAACAGTTTAATCATTTTTAAACAAAAGCAAATCAGTGTTATTAAAGAAAATGAATTGTAAAAGCGCTTATAAGAATATTATATATATATATATATATATATATATATATATATATATATATATATATATTGATAGCATATAAAAAAAATTTCAGATTTATATGATAAGCTGATTTAATAAGTTTTGCAGTTATTATTTATAAGTCCTATTTTAAATTATAAGTCCCATTAACATATAATGTTTAAAATATCATATCTTCATCTCTCTCAACAATCTAACTATCAAGTATGTATTATCCATGTAATTTTCCATTTAGAAGGAAGGTTTAAGCGGTATCAAGTTTATTATTTAACTTGAAGTTTAAATTAAATAGGGAATAAGAAATCCTTTTTAGTATATTTTATCAAGATTTTCACTAATATTTATTGTAGTGTATTTATATCATATAAATTCATGGATACATAAGTTTGCTAAAAATGCCTCTGAAAAGTTTATGTTTCAAAAAGAAAAGTTTATCCATGCCTTGATATCAATTAGAATGAAAGTCAACGATTTTTTACAAGCTTCTTGAAAGGAGAGAAAAATCGATTTGTTTATAGATAAAGCAGGATATAAAAAGATCGATGCATTTATCTATGTTTAGTCATCCTAGTTAAAGCTCATTACAAATACTATGTTCTTCTAAAAGCTGTCGTAAAGAGATGTTTTGAATGCATTAAAAAAATTTCGCAATGGTATTGCACAGTTCTAAATTATGCAATGATTCGCGAAGATGCGAAATAAAATAAACTTGCTGCTTGTAAATATATACTACAGGACACCCAAAATACAACCACAAAATAAAATAGACAAATCTTGAGAATTTTCCAGCGATGAGCTGTGCAAATCATAAGCATTGGAGCGCATACGCACATCACTTGCGACAGTAGTGGGACCCGCAAGTGATGCATAAACGAAGATTGCCGATTTAATTAAGCATTTGTTTTGCATAGGTATTTTATTAAGCTTCATATAAGTCGTCAAGCAATTTCCTAGCAAGTTTTGAAGTTCATCAGAGGAATAGTAGCCTGGAAGATTTCGGATTATACTTAAGAGAAATCCTGTTGGAGGAAACTAAGCAATTGTAATGTGTATCTCTAATACTTGGATATGGTAGGGTAAGGAGAACGACGAGACTGATCACAGCCACCTCGTTGTACTGTTATATGTAATAACAGGCATATTGATTGAATCACAGTCGTGGATCATTCGGCCACTCCCGTTATACAACTGATTACCATCGTATAGTTGATTCTGTTACGCACTATTCGGTATCCTCTAGTACCGTTCAATGTCACTTGCAGAAGAAAATATTCGGAAGGCGTCCATTGCTTCATTTACCATTGTCTCAAATCCCCTGGTGCTTATGACGCCAATGGTGAGAAAAAACGACAGACATAGACAACGGAAGGAAATGTCTTTACTGACACACATTCCAATTCTGTCTGAACACCACGATGCCGAATTGGAGGCTAGAGGCCCCATGGTGTAAGACTGCTGAACTATTGTGCTATGCATCGCCACACTCCGATATCATGGTTTAGTGTGGTATTAGGTTTCACTCCCATATCCTTTCGGTTCACTGAACAACTAGTTCTACATCCCTGAGGTTTTGGAACCCTGATCTTCCTATATCTTCCGTGATAGCCACCAGCCAGATTCTAACAAAATAATGCACGACCACACACCACACTTTGCTCGAAATGATCACGAATTATTTATCGATCAAATTGAAATGATTGTTTATACTACTTGATGTCCCGATATATTGCTAATCGAAAATGTGTGGTACATCCTCGCACAAAACCAGGTCTAGAATATACCACCCACTAATACCAGATCAATTCAGGCAATATGTGGAAGATGAATGGGCTGCTGTACTATAAAGATATATCCAAACATTTTTGATTCTATGCTATCACATGTGGTAGCAGTTATATCCAACAATGGTATTTACATTAACTCTGCCGATTTTTACATCATCCACATTTCACAAGATTGTCATTTCAATCATTTGAATTTTTATAGTGTGTTATCTGACAGATAAGTTTTGTTGTGAAAGTTCTGGCCTTTCTTGATATTCCATTTCGGGATGCCAAAGATTTATTTTAAAAACTGAATTATAAAAATAAAGAGCTTAAAGACTAATATCGCAATTTCATTTCCTCCCAAAAATCACTACCATTTCTACACATAATGCCTTACAAAGATTTAAAACTGAAATAATAGATTTCTATAACAGTTTATATAACATCATAACATTACTTTAATCGCTAAATATTAACACAATTGCTATTTTCATAACTTATTATTCTCATATAACAATATTTAGTAAACAATATGATGTAGAATTCATGTGAATGATTTAAAAATTATCATGCTATTTTTAGTTTGCAATATGAATAATATTATGTTCAACATAAATTATATTATGTTTCAATTTAATAATACTTTAAATTAATAAATTACATTTAAAATATTTTAAGAGGTTAATTAAGTATAATCTATAATGTGTAATAGTATTTAAATTTTACTTAAATTTGTGAGACTTACTTAAAATTTAAACATGTATATATATATATATATATATATATATATATATATATATATATATATATATATATGTTTAAAGGAATTTTAAGAATTTCGTTTTAATTACCTATATTTTCCTTCATTACTCCATGTCAATAGATTATGATTAATTTCAGAATATTTTTCTTCGCTAAATATTTCTCTCAGTTTATCAATCGTTGTACTCCAAGGCTCCATTTCTTTTTTCTCGTATGAGTTACTAGCCTGGAAAAAATATTAGAAACCGTTGAATATTTTCTGAATAAATACTAGATTCGTGTAATTAATGTTAAAGGTGTTTGCATAAGTAAGAATAACACACGACTTGGTTTTCAGTTAGTAAGTGTGAAATTTTATATGCGATCAAATGAACCGAATAATACATATGCTATACATTTGAATTTAAATTAAGGGCATTCAAACAATAAGATTTTATACAACTTATAAGATTAATATTATTATAATAGCAAATGTGTGTGAGAATTATAAATACATAATTATATATTCCCAAATAATTCATAGATATGAATAAAAGCAAGATTATTCAAATTCATTTAAATAATTAATTTGGGAGTTAGAATCCAAATTTATCAGCTGTATAACTAATCTTAAAAATTTTATTTCTACATAGGTATTTAATATTTATTTATATTCAATGTAAAGAATGTAGTTAGAGTTCTAATATGAATATATGTATATTTTATATGCTCCGCAATAATTGCATATTAGGAAAGCGATGGAAAACATCGGATAAAATAATCCAAAGTTGAAGTCGCAAATTAGTTAAAACGCCACGTAATGATAGTAATAATATTTGATATTACTATCATTACGTGGCGAATAATATTTAGTAATAATATTTGATATTACTATCATTTCGTACGATACATTTAAAATATTTTAAGAGGTTATACGTAAAATATTAACCTCTTAAAATATTTTAAATGTAATTTAAATGTATCGTATGGTTACTTAAAAAGAAATTTCGTAATACTTTTAGAAAAAAATTTTCTTAAATCGATTCTCATCTAGGGAGAGATATTTATTCATTCCACATAAAGTATTTAAAGAGGAATTCTTATTTCAATTTGTAATGTGATAGCCGTCTGTTAATTTATAATTCCCAAAGTACAGTATATTACCTAGCATATATCCGTAGCAAACCAAATAAACTGACAAAATAATGTGGATAGCTATCGTTTAAAATAAATAGTTTATTAACGTGGTATTACATAGGATCAATAGCCATATATCTTTACATTTGTTTCTAAGAGTTATGTTCTGCAATGCTATAAAGTTATGCACTGCAACGCTATAAAGTTGAAATCCTTTATGTTCAATTTCTGAGTGGGGCTGTTTTCTCTGACTTTTTATTAGGATAATTCTATTTTGTGATAAAAGAATATCATTCCTACTAAGTGAATCTATGCACGTTAAATGTATTCTCCAGATCTACTGTCCTTCCCTTGTGCGATGCATAGGAAAGAATTCCTTCATATGTTAGACAACTCGCTTCAGTATAACGCAAAATTAGGAGATATTTTGTAAAAGAATAATTTCATTAATTGAGAACCTATACTTATTGGGTATTATCACATCTTTAAATAATCCTGTTAATGGTCGGTGTTACTCATAACAAAACAGCCACCATTTTCAAAGACTTCCTTCCTTGTGAAAACATTAATCGGATTGTGATTAGATATCATGTCTTTTGATCTGAACCCGATAGCAAATAATTAAAATTAATTTGTTATGCTATCTGTTAGTTTTCATTTATCATAATGCTAAACGAGTTACGAAAGATACGCTTTGAATTATGTGATAATCAGGATTAAAATTAAGACACTGGTTTGACTACAAATTTTTCCCATCCTTGTTGTTCGTATGCATCTGTATGCTATTTCCATCCTGTTTTTGTGCATTGTAATTAACATTCCCGTTCAACACTCACTCAGCATTCAGATTCAGAAGAAATTGATTTCATCATTGAATAGCACGAATTTAAAAGCTCTTGATTAATGATTTCCTTTGATTATTAAAGTTTTGAACATGCATATAATGAACATATTTATTATTGAATGAAATTTTAAATATGGAGGATGATAATTAGAGAAAAAATATGCTTAAAATTTACATTTACAAGGTATTCAAAAGTGTATAAAAAGTTTAATGTAGTTTAAATTAGGTATAATTCTTTTTTAACTTTAATTAAATGTATAAAAAAAAATCTATATTTTTATTTAGTACTCAAAATATAGTTACCATATTATAAAAAATTCGTCACATTCTAGAAAAGGAACAATTTTAATTTGTAATAAGTAAAACTAAAACATTTTAAATAAATTATTTTTCAATATATCTTTCATCTAAATATCATTTATATATTATATTCAATAATCACACACACACACACACACACAAAATTAGAAAATTTTATTGTTAAAAAGTATGCTTATGAATTCAAAATTTTTTACCTTCTTGGATAGTTTTGAAATACGACATGCATACTGTTGCAGCTGATGAGTATCATAAGCATCTGAAGAATTAATCATTTTTTTAAACAATGCAATATCACAAAAGTTTTCTTTGTGAATGTCCTAAAATAAAAATAATAACTTATGTAAGAGCTTTGAAAATTATTATTAATATTTATAGTTACTAATATTTAACATGCCTTTTATGACTTTTAATAATCGAACATAACATTTTAAATATAATAGGATCAAAACAATTATTAATATTATATATGAATAAAAATAAGCGTAATAAACGTTTCTACAGATTTATGTTTAGTTCTAAAAACCTAAACAGACTTTACAAAAATATTAAGAAAATATAACAACTTATTCATTATTTACTAATTTTTTCTTATTTGAATAGTTCTTGTCTCCTGTGGGTGGACCGAATGCAATTAAAACCAAAAATGAAACAAACATATTTTATTTTAAAACAAGCAAAATGAGATGGCAACCAAAGATTTAAGTTTTATTCTCCAGCCCATCTTTAATAGAAAAATTCTTCCTGGAATGAATAAAATTTAAATTTCATATGAAATAAAAAATAAGTTCTTGATGAAGCTTGCTAATAAATTTGAGAATTTTGCTTCTTTCAAGCACCATATTCTTTTACTATAATCACTTGATAGTCTGCAGTTAGTCAAATATGATTCTGACTGAACTCCAGCTTGATTACCAAGCACATTTTGCATGAAATCCTAAGCAATACTTAGAAGAGAAAACTTGAGTTTGTAAAATATTGTGAAATAAAATAGAGGAAAGGTTCAATAGAAATTTTTGATATAGGTTTTTAAATTAAAATTTGCTTACCATTTGGATTACAGATTAGTAATTTCCCTGACAACAAAATCAACTGTTCTTTGTATTCTTAATATTAACTCATAAGTATTGTAAAAATAAAATTAAAGACAAGTGTGAGAAATAAAAAATCGCCACTAGAGGGCTAACAAAAAATAGTCATTTGATGTACGTCGACCGTGAGATGCGGTCAGAGAATGGCTAAGCGCAATATTAAATAAATTTGTTATTTGTTACTGAGTATTTTATTTAAATGTCCTGACATGGCTATGTGTATAAGTAATCTTAATGGAAAATCAGTTAAGTGAATGCACGTAACTTAACACAAGTTTCAACAGTAATGTTTCCATGATTACAGACACATGGGTAAAACTAAATATGATGATTCAAATAAATATATTTTATATTTAGGTAATTATAAATTACAAAGTATATGAGACAGTTGTCCAATTTTAGACTGCAAGATTAATAATAACACTTATGTTTTAAAGCAAGAAATTCAATAATAATTTACATGCATTAAATTAAATTGGATTCGAAATTAGATTTATAGGTCCCAAAGCAATTTTTTAATATAATTAGTGCATCCCGATGGAGAATTTCGTATCTGTAAAGACATTTTAATATTTTACAAATATCGTCTTGTGTTCATAATTGAAGACTGAATGCTTTAATACAGCCTTATATTTTGCATATTAGATAAACATTTACTCAAAAATTCAGAGGTACTTCATTCATCACAGACCTAAAGCCCACATTGCTCATTTCAGTTTTCTTGACCGAGAGCCCTGGGATGCGTAACATGTCCCGGTCAGGTGGTCAACCAAAAGCGAAACCCTCCGGGTTCTATTACAAAGTGTTGTTTGGTTCTCAGTTTTTTCGATCAGCAAAAAGGATAAAAAAAGTAAGTCGTTTTCGTCCAGACGAAGATTTAACCTCGGACAGGTGCCTGGGAAACGCAAAGCCTTACCACTACGCCCTCAGGATTCATTAGATTATTTAGAGATAAATATTTTTATTATACTATTAATGTTCAACTGTACATAATATAAATTCTTACAGTATTGCTGTGTTTTAAAGTGCAGAGGGTATTAACACATTTTTAGAAAGATTTCGTGACCGTTTAATTAATGTTTAAAATGTAAAGATTATTTTCGATCTGATAGCCTTTTTTCTGGACTATAAGTCTGCATCGGGACTTCCATGACAGAAGAGCTTTTCGTAATATTTCCAGGGGTATTGCTTTCCATTCCTCTTCCACTACTTTCCAGAGTCCATCTATCGTGGTGGGTTTCCGTTTAGAAAAAGCCTTTTTTAACAGACCAAAGGCACAATAGTCTATGGGTGAAACGTCAGGAGACTTCGCAGGGATATGTTGAAAATGTATACATGCAATACTTGTTTTGGTCATTTTTTTCAAGGAATGCAGTGATAGTTTTCGAAGTATGACTTGTGGCTTTGTCTTGATGAAGTTTCTCTCTTTGAAAGTCATTGGGATAAAGAAGTGGAATTTCTTTTGTAAATATTAATCGTAAAACCTTCTCCTGATAGTACGATAAGTTTGTTTTAACATTTCTTTACACTTTTACTTTTAATTTCCCGTTGTAGGGGAAACCTGCGACAATCAAACCTCTTACTGAAACTATCTTTACATTGACGGAAACGGGTTTGTAAATTTTTTCTCCTTATTTTCTAAAGTAAAAAGACCCTTTTTTTGTTACAGTCATTTAGGTAAACCCATGCTTCATCAAGGGTCAAAATGTTTTTCCATTTATCACTTGCTAAGTGGTTTTCATACAGAATTCTACAAAATGTTTTGCGTTGAGCCACATGTCTCGGCAAAAGCTGGTGAACATTATGTTTTTTAGCGTTTTTAAGTTGTAAATACTGGTTTATTATTTTATTTATTGTTGCTACAGATGTATCTAAAGACTTTGCAATGGATTTCTGTGTTGGCGGATTTTCTCTTGTAACCAGCTATTTAACTTTATAAACATTTGAAGCAGTACGTACCTTTTACAGATATTCGTTTGGAGTCTTTTTTTCTATGTAGAAATAATGATTGATAGTTTTTACGTGTCCGATTAATAATATTGCTTATTTTGCACTTAGAAATTGTAATACCATGCATTTCACAACGTCTTTGAATTCTGGAATAAAAACGTTTATCTTCGGAAAGCTTAAAAACATATCCTTCAGTTCACAGCGTGCTTATAAGTGACATTTTGAAAGAAGAATAAATTTAAAAGTAGCAGACGATATTTCTCATTTCAAATAATCAGCTGTTGCTAAAATTTTTTATTCTAAAACATTTACTTTTTTTAATTCGTTATCGAAAACGTTCTAAAAATGTGTTAATACTCTCTGTATATTATATGAGCAATATTTTAATAAGTAATGCTAACGTATATAGTTATATATTGATTATAACAATAATGTTTTGAACTATAATTATAAACAAAAAATAGCATGATAGTAACACTATTTTTTGCTTTGAATAAATATTTTGTAGGGAAGAGTTATAACTGCTAATCCGTGATACAATTCAGAAGCTTTCTAGTAAAAAATTCATAATTTCTCTTACATTTCACGTCTTGAATATTAACTTATAATAAAAAATTTCCCAATAACTCAAATACATCATTGTAAATAATTTTATAAAATTACTGTGATTTAATATTGCATAAAATAAACCAAGGGAAAAATAATATCTATTTATTAATAAAATTTCTCTTACCATTTTGGCGAAACTTGGAATAGTGAGAAAAAAAGCTCCTAGAATATCACTTAGGCTGTCTACGAAACCCGATGAGCTGTCATATTTTAAAGAATTTTCAATGTCTAAAAAAAATATGAATAATTTATTAATACAGTAAATTTTCAAGATAATTCTTTAAAATTAAAACTTTATATCATAGTAAGGTTAAAATTTATGACTAAAATAATCGTCTATATAACACTGGTCAACAGTGGTTTTGGTGCCAAAGATTTTGGAGGTGATTTTATATGAATTCGATACGCTGAATCCAAATATGCCATTAATTTTTGCCTAACAGCTTGAATTTTTAAGATATCAACATTTTAATGAATCATGCATTACACTATTTTAAAAGAAAAACCATGGTTTAAACAAACAAATTAAACAGGGAATTTTTATTATATTACATAGATATTGCTTATTAAATACAAAAGAAAACAGAAAAAGTCATGATTTAAACAAATTACTTACTGAACATTTCGGAAACTTCTTTTGCGTGACATTCTTGAATGTATTTTGGAACAATTCCGTTTTAAAGTCCATCAGTAATCTGCCATCATGTGAGTATCCCATCTTCCTTGATAGCGATCCTCCATACATTTTATATCTTGGTGAAATCTTTCACCTTGCTCCTCACTAATGTCTCCTAAATTATCAGGAAAACGGTCTAAGTGGCTATGTAAATAGTGCACCTTAATGCTCATGTTACACGAAGGGATCTGAAATTATTCAGCATTTCATTGACTAATTCAACATAGTTTTCAGCTTTGTGTTTACCCAGAAAATTTTGGACAACAGAAACAAATGAATTCCAGGCTTTTTGTTCAATCTCATTCATTGAATTTATGAAGTCAGGGTCTTTAATCAGCTGTCTTATTTGTGGGCCATCAAATATTCCTGCTTTAATTTTTTCCATACTTAGCTGAGGCCTTTTTTTCCCTATATATGCAAAGCATGATCCATTCTTATCAAGAGCCTTTACAAACTGCTTCATTAGACCCAGCTTGATATGCAGTGGTGGAAAGATGATTTTCTCTCGTGGAATTAAAGGATCGTTGATGATATTCTTTTCCCCAACATCCATGTTTTCTCTCCTAGGCCACTCTTTTCTAACCCAGTGTTGCGTTTTGTCTCTGCTATCCCAGAGGCACAAGAAACAAGGATATTTTGTGTGGCCACTTTGCTGTCCAAGGAGAAAGTTTACCATTTTTAAGTCTACACAAATCACCCATTGGTGTTCACGATACTTTATTTTTTCCAAGACCAAAGCTATGGTGTCATATTGCTCTTTCATTTTCGTTGAGTGAGCAATTGGTATTGAGCCATATTTGTTCCCATTATGTAGAAGAACACATTTCAAACTTCGCTTTGAGCTGTCAATAAATAGGCGCATAATCATCTGGAAAATATTCAGGAAGACTCCATTTTTACCAGGAGTTCTCTAACAGCATGACAAAATACAAGATTTTGTTCTTCAGAGAAAAAAGGTAGCAGATCTTTCTCCCTTGTGCGATAGAATGTAATTTTCGTTCCTGGTTCAAGTAAATTTTTTTCCTTCAACCTGGAGTCCAGTAATTCAGAAATTTCTTTCGACAGATTGAGATCTCTAGTGAGGTCATTTAACTCATCTTGGTTGAAACATTGACGAATTGATGATATCGTTTCAAAATCGCTGTCACCTTCAGTAGTATCAGAATTCTGATCAGAGAGACAGTAAGCGTCCTCACAGAGTTTTGGTAGCTGGTGAAAAGTTGGAATTGGCACTTCTTCTGAGTGAGGGATAGGGCGTCTTTTGCAGAGACTAAATCTGGATAAGTCCACTTATTACGGTTCTTTCGATTGATTCCAGTAATATTTACAAGGCAGGAATAACAGTCATCAAAGTGATTTTTTGGTTCTCTCCAAACCATTGGTGCACCGAATTTCAGGCTTTTCCTTTTCCCGGTAGTCCACTGTCGTAAATGCTCTGTACAAGTTTTACAGACAATATGTGGTGCCCAGGTTTTATTCTGATCACCAAGTTTAACATCAAAATATCCAAGATAAGCCCTTTTTACAAAGTCACTAATAGATTTTCTGTTTTCCAGTAGCGTGTATTCTCCGCATATGTAGCAAAAAATATCAGGATGATGTACACAGCTTCTTCTACTTGAACTCATTTTATTTCTATTCAACAACACAAATACTTAGATTTACTTTTTAACAACTCGTTACTAAAGAGAAATTTCATATGACGCTAATCCCTCTATCTATCTGCACCGCCGGAATTCACGAACTATTCTCAACTCTCAACTGCGGTTGAAGCTTTGAAGGTCACTTCAGATAGTGGACAGACATCTCCATCTATCGGATTTCTATGGAACTAACTGGATAGCACTAATAAGTAGGATTCAATCCCATTTATTAAGAATTTGTCAACTAATCAGTTATATATCTCATATTGTTTGTCTTCTTTTTATAATAAATGAATTAAAATAATAATTTTTAAAAATAATAATTAGTTATTTCCTAAATATCATTATTTTAAATTCAATTGGTTACAAAAGAAGACTGACAATAGGGCAAATATACAAGAATCTTTCCCTGTATAAAGTTTACAACACTTGTACTTGAAAGTACTAAATAGAAAAAAAGCATTGATAGATAAGTGAATTTATCTAAAAATCTAGGGCTGATACAGAAAAACTGCTTTCATATTTAGATTCAGCAATAAAAATATAGTTAAAATCTGCTCTAAAATCCTAAGCACCAAAAAAAAAAAAAATTTTTTTTTGTAGACCTGTGTGATAATTGCTGTTAGAATACATGAATTCTCAAGTTCTTGGAGTTTAACAGGAATTAGAGTTTTGGAATCTAAATTTCTTGTATCTTTTTTCTGAAATGAATCCGCTGTATTCTTAACAAAGATAATTTAACACTTTATTCAAAACTTTGACATAAATAATTCTAATCTTGTACATAAAATTAATCATGCAGAAAGCGATTATGTAGAGAGAAATCAACATAAATTATAATCACTCACCATCAATGAGATCAACTAAAAATTTTATGTAGTGTATTGTTTGATTTACTTGACTAGATGTCTTATATGGCACGTATTTAAAAATTCCCAAAGCGGTTTCAATGAATTCGGCTAGAGTTTGTCTAAAAAAAAAAAAACATAAAAACAAGAATTATTGTCTAAAAAAAGAAAAGAACAAGAATTACTTAATAAATGACGATGAATTAAACGCAATATTAATATATGAATTAACGTAATATGAATTAATGAATCAACGTATGAATTTGACAGTTTGAAAAGGACTTACAATACTGATGATGCTTTATTGCTTTTCGAATCAAGGATATTAAATCTGCCATCAGATGCAAAATATTCCATCTATAAGAAATAAAGTAATAAAATGCATAAACCATTAATTTATATTTTGTAGTAAATGTGCATTATAGATATTATTATTATATCAATTACAACACATGTTAAATGAAATGATCTTTAATTTTTCGTCCAAACAACAATTTTATTTACATACATGTTTTTATGTATGTGCATCGGAGAGCCAAAACATAATGGCAATCATAATTTTCTTTTATATTGAGCCTTTTTGATAATGGGGAAGCCTCATGGATTAGAAGAAATAGGGTGTATGAATAATCGTTGAGAATGTGAAACATTATTTCTGAATTGTGTGTGCGTGTTTCAGAGAAATGCCACTGATCTAAGCTAGTTTGACAGAAGGTAGCTTGTGTTGGCTCTAACTTTCACATGAATATCTCCGAAATTGCACTGTTCATCGGCTGTTCCCAAGCAGTCTTTGTTAGTACTTCTGCTGAATAGAATAATTATGGAGATTAGTAGCAGAACTCTCAATTTTGGACTTTGGCAAATCATTAATGGTATAGGATGTTGAAGATTGTCGCGCTTGGTAAAATAAAATTGGTGGCAGGTAGTGGCTATAAATTATGTCTGAATAGAATACAGCTAATGTTGAAGTATTTGCAAGTACTCAAAAATCCAACATTGTGGCATCTGTTACTCATCTCAATGTCCTTCGTCCTTTTGTGATAAGCACTCATGACGATAGCTCGTGAATCGCTACAGATATGTGAAGTTATGGTAATACTTTCCCCAAAGTCATAATCTCCTTTCTATCAAAGATACTTGATAAGAAGCCTTTTCTATGACAGAACACTTAGATGACTCAGAATCGCATCAAAATGCTCGATCGAAAAGATTTTCCTAACATGGTACAGGACATTGAAATGACCAGGCTGTATCTCTTGTATTTATTTTGAAAATTCATTTCGCGAGCAGTTATTCTGACAATAACTTTAGGAATTTCATTAAGACAGGGAAAGAAATATATAGAGGGGTAAACATAACTTTAAGAAAAAAGTACATAAAATACTAGAAAAAACGTGTTTATTACACTACAGAGCCATACAAAAACAACAAAATGTAAGTACAACTAATATCAATGGAGTTCTCGAACTGATGATCCCAAGATGTGATGCAGGCTTTACATTCTGAGTATGGAAATCGGAATATTCCAGAAGATCCTTAGATTTCTTCGGCACAGCTGAAACTATATACTCAGTAAGGTTCTTGGTAAATTCAACGAGGACTTCAATGACTTATATCATGTTAAGTAAATTTTTTGACCCAGTAGTCTTAATTGATTTCAAAGAATTTAGGTATAACCTACCTTTTTTGAAAGATAGTAAACCACTAGCTGGAGCAACCTATATAATTAAACTATTAAATTTGATATGACTATTGACTGTGTAAATAACAAAATTATATTTTCTTTCAACTTATGGCTTATCTGTTTGGTATAATTGACATAAGACTACAAATATTGGGATTTCTATGTAAAAATATGCTGAATAATATATAGCATACTTGTTATATCGAAAAAATCATGTAACATACGTTATTGAATATTTTCGAAACTATATTCTTGAACGAGCAGGATTTAATTAGAAAATGATTATAGATTTATAAATTTACTGATTCAAGAATAAATACTCATGGCATAATTTACAAATTCCAGATAAAATTTATGCAATAAATGACAATGGAATGAAAAAATACATTGCCATTTATTGGATTGAAAAAATCCGTCGAACACAAAGTGGAAACAAAACCAAATTACAATAAAAAAATGCAATCAAAGCTGCTTTTTAGAATGAGCCATAGAGCTTCTATTAAAAAATATTAATCCGTATACATCGAAATTGTTTGTTTGGAAAACAATTTTGGACACTCATGTTTGATCATTTCAGAACCAATCAGACCAAAGAGAAATTTTAAACTAGAGTTAGATATTCCATTCACAGTAAATGTGTCGTCCCATTTATACTCAAATATTGTATTTTATTTGACTAAAATTCAATAATAGTATATTATGCACATTTTTTAATTAATTACTTTAATTAAATATAAAATAAGAATTAATTAACTATACCTAATGCATGCATATCTGTAATGAAAATATTCAATGATAATAAATTTTAATGAAGTATTTGTTCTTAAAATCTTGTTGTTATATCACTGTAATAGGTTCATTCAACTCGTACAAATTATTAACTTGAGATCTCTGATCTTAAATTCAGAAGTTTACTGTATTACTTACTTTATTTTCTAATGGATAAACGCTTTCCTTTTCTGTAGAAAGAAATCTTGCATCATCTGCAATAAATTATGTTCAGCAAATTATTTTTTATCTCCTTTAACTATTTCAAAAACATTACATGCAAATAACATGAATTATATATACACTGTAATTAATAAAGTAAAAATAATAAAAATATAATAAACTGCAACTTAGAAAAACAGTGAAATCACTAGTCAAAAGTAAATAGGGAGTATCAATCGAATTTATGTTGATTATTAATCGATTAGGATTTACTAAAGTTTATAGTAAGATATATATTATAAATATATCATGACTTACTGTTTTGATTGCTAGAGATTTTCCCTTTCATTAATGGAAACTCCAAGTCCTTCAAAATATAAATAAGTGAAGACCATTCACTATCTCGATACAAAGGTTCTAAATCATCAATCAAACTCAGTATACTATAGTAAAAAAGACAGGAAACAAAATACATTTTATGTAGATAGTAAATACAAATTAGAATTATATATATAAATGTAAAAATAAAATATTTAGATACAGTAAAAATAAAAAGGGAGTAGAAATAAAAACAATGAATTGAGATAAATAAGAATTAAATATAATTTTTTTAGCTTTTAAACATATTCTTTAGTTTTAGATAATATTAATTAAAACACTATTAATTATGTCCATTTATATTTCAACAAGAAATGAAGCTCCTATCTGAGTAATATTTTTATTTCAATTTAACTCAGTATTAAAATTATACCTACTAGAAAAGACCATAGATTACATAAATTTATGGAATTGTAGATGCAGCAGTCACACATTTGTAAATGACAAAACTTGAATTTAAAAATGATAGAGGCTTAAATTTAATAAATACCAATGAAATTGGAATTTTTGTGTTACATAAAGGAATTTAGAAATCGGATGAAACGTTTAGTTGGCCTGTGTGAAATCTCGAATTAAGCAAAGTGATAATCATCACTATTTACCACCATCTCAAATTAGGCAATGTGATAATCATCACTATTTGTCATAAGTCAAATAGGACAGAAAATGTGCATTCATCATCATTCATCACAAATGGAACAGGAAGCAATCATTAAATTGTAAAATGATGAATTATCTCATTCTGGTAAACTATTACGTGATTAGATTAAGTTATTAGAACTCTTCAATAATTATTTATCTATGCAGTTGTTAAGAAAATATTGAATTCAAATGACAGCGAAAAATGGTTAGAAGTGAACATTTATACAGTCGTCAGAGAGGAAAATTGGCACGCGTTGAATCTTCCTGTAATGTGAATAAATTTCGAAGGTACATATCAGAATCTAAAAATTTATGCCAGTTTGCGCAAACCATTAGCCATAACTTTGTTTGAAAAGCTTCGCTATACCCTATTTCTGTGGGAGTATGGTCACGTTTTACGGGATTCGACTTACGCCCCCGTTGAACAACGAATAAACATTTATGCCTTGTACATGCTCCAAGTCTAGTGCTGGGTTGTTTTTCGGTATCTCCACTTTAAAATTTTTGTGATTGCAGTTCATTATCAATAAGAAATGCATTTTAAATAGAAGTATTCAGTAAATTTTTTAGGACAATTAAAAGTTATTCACAACACGTGATCAAACATGATGGAAATTGAAATGGCGATAGCCAGATCTATTCTCTTCAATGAAAAATATTTAAATAGGTTGGATTTCTGTCTTATGTTCTCTTACCCAACGAAATCAACCTCGATTTAGGGAGAGACCTGGTATTTCTCATAGAATAATGGTTTGGGAAACTTCTTTAATTTTCATTTATGATATACTGATAGTTCATTGTTATATTAATGCAATTAATACTCTAGTGGTGTGGTCATCTTTTAAAGGTATCACAGCACACCACAAAATTGCAAGTTGCTCGAGGAAATTGTCATTAATTGAAAGTTACATTTATTAGTTATAAAATTGTATTTATGATTTTATTGGATAATTATTCTTGACATCAGGATTTTTGTTTGGAAGGTGTTTAAAAATGCCCAGCGTAACTGAGGATGAAGTGTGGAACTGATTTATTTTTTTTTACAGAGCATGAATTATAATAATTTCCTACTGTCAAATATTAAAATAGTTAATGTAAGCTAATTTATAATAATTAAAAATAATTATTTTATTACATTTTAGTGTCAATTTGATCGAACTGAACTTCTTCTAGCAGTGTCGTTACAGTAGTGAGGATATCTTCTTGAAGAACATTCGATGACTGCAAGCTAATCAAAAGTCCTCCAATATTTCCCAAAATTTCACTCACATCCAGTCTTCCCAACTGAGACATCGCTAAGCCCATCTATAAGAAACAATCATGGTGTTAGCACTTTAAGAAGCTTTTCATAACATCCCAAATTGATACAAAATGATTTAAAATAGGTTTTGATGCATAGATTGTGTGATAAATTATTACTTAATAATAATTCTAATGCCTTATACTAGCCACAGAGATATTTAGTGCTATTTTAAATATTGTATTTTTGGAGCAAAGTCTCCCTCTTTGAATGATTACAAAAATTTAATTTTACTCTATTCAAAGTGTATAAATCAATCAAATCTTGCAAAAATTACAGCATTATTCACTTTTTATACTTTATTTCATGTATAATGTTGTTGTTGTTGTCGTGTGCCAGCTAGGCTGACAATATTGGGTGAGCTGCTCCACTTTTTCAACTGAACCGTAATTTGGTGTGGAGTCCGACTTCCTCAGTACACACATACCATAGGGACCCGTTTTTAAGGTAAGCAACCGTTCACAACTCATTCATACAAAGAGAAGACAAAGGCGGGATTAACAGAGAGAGATAGTACGTCCATGTCCGAAATGGGTTTCGAACCCAGGACCTCCCTATCTGCAGTCAGGCACTCTGACCACTTAAATATTTTTTTATTCTCAGACGCCTAAATTAAAAATAATTGATAAATATTCTCAGGACCAATATTAACTCAAAATTTTATATAATAATTCTTTTATTGGCACTATATAAATTTGCTCTAAGTATAGTGTCTTTACTTTACTTTTGTGAGACTTTAAAATTTAATTAATAGTTTTCATTTACTGAGACCACTCTTAATAATTTCAAACTAAATTATAAATAAAATTATCTTATTCTGTAATTTTTACAAATAGATAATTTAAAATTTGCATGCAAATTATCTGCATTTTCTCAAAAATTTCTTGAAACCAAATGTTGATTTCTCAAAATTATTTTTAAGAATAATTTTTAGATGGAATACACTTTCCTTAAAGGTATTAAATAATGAGTTATTATTGGCACATTTATAATATACGTTTGAAAATTATACTATTAAATTATATTTCTTATTATACACAAGGTTTTTAAAAACCTTGCTTCAGTTAAATTTTACTTACTTAATAATACTTCTTTAATTAAATTATATTTTACATGAGTGACCTTAATATTTTCTTATTTATCGCATTTTTAAAATGACTTACATGAGTGAAAATATTTTTGAAGCACAAGTTCATTTTAGATTATGAAAATATTAAGAATTTATTCTTTCTTTAGCAACTGTCATGTTTGATTTCTCTCATTGTGATGCCGCAGGCACGTAAATACTACCATATTTTTGCGCATAGCAAAAATAATTAACGGAAAAGACATAAATAAACCTATTTAATTGATATTCACGAATATATTGAGAATTAAAATATTAAATCATAAATACCATATTCATGAGATTCTTATGATAATTCCACAAATCATTTTTTCTCAGTTTTGATATTAAAGTTATAAAATACTAATGGAAACCCTAACGTTAATTTATCTTAATTTTTCTCGAAATTGGTAACCTGTTAGAATGTGAAAGTTTCTATTATTTTTACACTTATGTCCATAAATTAAAGATAATTCAGAAGCACACAGAAATTGAAATCTAAAATAAATATTTCCCATGAAGAATTATCACCCACATTATGCTTCGTATTACATAAAGTTTCTTATTACATCTCTTGAAGAATAATAAGCAAATTGCAAGAAACCACCTGATAGCATCGATAGTACGTCACAATGACGAGAGTGTAAGATAGGGGTATATAAGGAATGGTTGCAAAGAAGTAAAATTATTCACAAGCGCTTTAAGAGCCTTTCAGTGCAATAACCGTTATGGCACAAAGAAGCATTTGGATGATGTTTTGCGTGGTAGAATTATCGACCGACTGGAATGGACTCAGAATGTAACCATGACAGGCCACATCTATCAGGATGTCATTCTGGAACAACATGAACGTTTGTTTCGGCGCGCCATGGGTGCAGAGTTTCTATTTATGGATGACAACGCTCGTCCTCCCCGCGCAAACATTGTTAACGAATGCCTTCAATTGGAGGATATCACCCGTATGGACTGGTCAGCATACTCATCGGACTTGAATCTAATAGAGCATGTGTTAGACATGTTTGGCCAACGAATTGCAGCCCGACAACCTGTCCCACATGTCTACCGGAACTTCAGAGAGAATTGCTTGATGAGTGTTGTAAAATTCCCCAAGATCAGATCGATAATTTGATACTCAGCATGCCTAGGCATTGTACGGCCTGTATTTCATCGTCTGGGGGGCATACTATGTATTAACCTTCATACCAACGATGTTTATTGTTTTTTATAAATTGGTTCTTTTTTAAAATTTGCTCCAGAGTGTAAAAATCGCAATTTTTATTAATGATGTCAAACATATAGCATCTCTTTTACTCTTTACCTTTGGTTCAATAAAAAAGACTGTACAAATAAGTCCCATTTGTTTTACTTCTGTCTCTTTCTTTGCTTGAACTTGCATTATCCTTAATTTATGGACAGGAGTGTATATTCATGCTATCAAGTACTAAAAATCAGCCTTCCGTATTTTAACGCATTAAAAATTTATAATAGAAATTTAAAGTGAAACTGTGCAAATCTCAAAGCTTATATATATACTAGATAAGTGCATGCTGCTAATTATCTGGTCTTTAAATTAGCTGTTTGGAAGTTATGCATATGCCGGCCGTGAGTGTTTTAAATATTTGGAATGCATTTTAATCGGGCAGGCAACATCAGTTAATTATAATATGCAAAAAGTGACAGAAAAAGGGTCTGAAATGAAATTATTCGCGTGCTCTTGAATGTCATAGATAAAAAATTAACAGGAATTTCGCCAAATCGCTGTTTTAGATAGTATTATTAAGAGTAAATAAAAAAATTTAAAATTTTTAATTGAAAAATTTTTAGGATGTTCATTATGCAAAATTAATAAATATTAAAATTTTCATCATGAAAACTTCATATTTTTGTGTATTTAAATTGCTTTATAAATTTAAATTCAAATATGAAGCAGTTATATCTCTACTAAAATGCCGTTCATCTCATTTTTATTGCGTGTGACAATTTTGAAAATATGCATTATAATTTCCTGAATTTCTAAAAAGTATTTGATAGTTAACTTTGTCCAAAAAATTTCGATAGATTAATGTGAGTCTTATAAATAGTTGGGTTTATTTTTCGTCAATAATATAATTTTTTAAAATGTATTTTCTGAGATTAAAAAATTCTGTCGGTTATAGGAATGTTATATTTTGTTTTATTATCATTGTGCTATTTTATCATCATTTAAATTTAAATATTTGATTCTTCTACTTTTTTAACATTAAAATCATGTTTATATTAACAACTTTATATTGCAAAACTGTATATCTACATATATTTCAACGGCGGGCACTTGGGTGACGAACCCTATGCCACAACAAAGGCCAGAAACTGCTACTCATTTGTCGCAGCGGGCACCTGTGAACCAAGTCATGGAGGCGAGTAGCGTTTCCCGCGCCATACCACCACAAACCCGTTTATAGAGTGGGCCACATTCATACATCTTTACAGAAGAAAGGATAGAGAAACACAGAGAGAACAGAGAAAGAAAGTAACATCCATGCCCAAACCAGGATTCAAACCAGAGACCCACAGCTCAGGAATCAGGAAAGCTAACCACTCAGCCATCGGTCGGCATATATATATGTATATGTACATAAAAAATTTTACTAGTCATTGTAGCAAATATTCTTACCGTTTTAACGATATTTTTTATGTCCACTTGGTTCTTAAGCTGGCGGAAGAATTCTTTCCGAGTCTGGTTATCCAATCGGCATAGCCGTTCCTGAAGTTTGTCGTAAACTTCTGAGGAGTAAGGATCAGAATCGGAGTGAGAATCGCAGAAGTTGTTTTGACTCATAATCTCTAATATCTGCAATAATACGCAAAGATGGTATGTTTTAAAATAAAATGTAGAATTATCAAGATAGGTATCTTTCAGGCATCAGTGAAAGTAGTAAAACTATTTTATATAAATTACAAATGTAAAAAATAAATCGCGAGAAATTATTGTTTATTATATGAAAAAAAAACTATTGAGAGAATATTACGATACACAATTATAACACAATAAGATGAAAGACTTATAAAAAATTGCAATTAATTTATTAATTATAGAGTAATAAGATGATTATTATAAAATTCATTTAGCACAGTTACCATGAAGAAAATTTATTTTTATTACCAAAAACTATACACTTGTAATACCTAAAGTTGTATTAAATTTTTAAATGATAAATGTAAATATATGTAGACAAAATGAATATGTATCTGTAGAAGCATTATGTATAGAATTATCCACAGAATAAATCGAATCTTAAATTCAAAGATTCAGTAAAATAATTCAAAAGGCGTTTAAAATCAAAACAATTTCATTAATCATGGAATAGTAAATATTTAAACAATAAAAACATTTGTCACATGTAAATCTTTTATTCCACAAAGAAATATTTATTTTATAACCAAAAATTATATAGATAATTAGTTGTAAATTTTTATAAAATTAATCAAGAATCAAATGTATAAAAAAATCAAATACTAGATGGAGAATAATACATTGAAGATACGAAATATAGTAGACAGATGGAAAAAATGTTTAACAGATAATAGTTTAAAATTTCAAATAAAATAAAATAAAGGAAAATGGAACGAAGTACCAACATGGTCAGTTTCTTCTGTTAACCACATTGGTGCTAAGTATGGCTTTTCTGCATTGGCCCAAGAGAGAGACTCAGTCTTAAAGAAGCCAATACACCCCAAAACCACACTAAAAATGTCAAATCAAAAAATATCAAACCATAATAAAAGAAGTAAATGTCAAGCTTCTTTAAGACTAAGACTTAATTATATTTTAGTAATTCCATTTAAGCTGCTTTTGCGCTGAATGTATTGCTAAACATAAGAGTTATATCTCTTCTTGTATTTTTCAATTTTTATAACTATTCCTGTATTTTTCAATTTTTATATCTATTCTTGTATCTTTCAATTTCTGTCTATGATACTTCGAATCATGCTTTATATATATATATACACACACATATGTATGTGTGTATAAACGCTCTATAATACAAAGAAATAAAAAAGTTTCATTTCCACAAATTTTTATCCTACACATGGAATCATAAAATTTATTATGAAATGTATGCATATAGTGATCCAGAATCTTTACTTTCGATTGAAAAAGACTATTGTTTTTACCTATGTATTCGCTTAATATTGCAAATAACTCATCTTTTCGAATATTTCGTTCGTTAAAATGAATTTCTTTTTTCTAACTATTCGTTCACTAATATAAAAATTACTTTTCTCCCTCTCCAGAACCATTCGTAAAATAAACTGAAATGATATCTTTTAAAATTTTAAATTCAAAAGTAAAAGAAAACCTGCAGTTTACCCTAAATTAAATAGTCTCTGTTGAGATAATCAAATATTGCTATAAATCCATATAATTTTAAAGTACATTCTTTCACAAGGCGTTGCCTTGGTTTTCCCCCATTTTTGGGATGAAATCTTTGCGTAATTGTTTTGAAATCTTTCCTATTGATGAGGGTATAAAAATAAAATTGAAAGGAATTTTTCAATTTTTTTATAATTGACAAATTAGTTTCCGTCTTACTTCCAATTTTATTAATTTAATAACTGTAGGTCCAGCCCAGGACTTCCTATTTTGAAAAGTACAATTTTTTCACTAGCTTTAATTAGTCTTATGTATTCTTATATTTTGACACTGCGTAATGTATAATCAAAATACCGAAGGCTGTTAGGTTAAAACGTAAACATTCACCTTGTATTATTGTTTCCAAGAAGGAAGATAGTGGAATTTATTCACACATTTTAATACCAATAACCTGGAAAATTCCTGAACATCTGATTCGATGGATGTACGCGCAGGAATCAGAAATTCAATACTTCTTCCTTTATTTAAAGATGGCTGTGATTATTCTTGGTACTTTTCATCTCGAAGAGAGCAATCTTACTACGATATCATATTCAAATATTCTTAGAAAAAAGGTTTGGACTATTTAGAAGTCAGAGTATTTCAAAGATTAGTGAATCTTCTTATTCGATATTGGAGAACCAAACCTTCAAATCATTTCTAATATTTTATTTTTGAATCAAAATTTTTAAAAAAGCATACTAATTTGGTTAGCGAAGTCGTTTAACAAAAGAAAATATTTGTTCTCTTATATATAAATGATATCCATGAATTCGAAAATACAAGTTGATAAATATTCAAGCAAATTAATAATAATAAAATTGCAAAAACCTGAACAAGTTAATAAATGCTTGAACCACTCAGATTAATGACCTTGATCTTAATCCCGAAAAAACCATCGATCAACTCTCCTTTCCACTTACATGTTTCGTGCCTGACATTTTGAAACATTTTTATGAGAAGCGGACAGCTGACCGCCTACGCTTCACGATCTTCTCGAGTCCAGTTAAAGCCTTTCTTTGATTATTTGAAGTTCTCGTATCAATAACACCGAAATTTATTTTCGGAACAACGAGCAACAAGATTCGTACTTAGGAAAGTAGAACACACACATACAATGTTTTGTGATTTATCTCTTTCTTTGGGCTAACCATACTCTTCACTCGTAATGCAAAATACATTTGGTTATTAGTCATCGCTTTATAAACTTTATGGTTAGTGTTTTCTTACAACAGTTTTCAAGTTTTATAATGGCAATGACCGGACAACGGATCCGGTTTCATGCAGTATTCAACGGTTATTTATTAATAATATATTATTTTATTTATTTATAAATGTGACAAGCTAATATATTTAGAATATATTCAATATCTTATTTGAAAATATGAACTTACCAATATATAACAAACTTTTTCACGAAATTTGTAATGAAGACTCATAATATTATTTTTATTTATTTAGTATTAAAACAGATGTCTATATTATAATTAAACTCCAAATGAGAAATCTCAGATAAAATCAATCTTCCAATCGATGTATTATATATATAAATATTTCATTGAGGTAATAAAAATATAAAATTGAGATAATTAACTATTCTGTTAAATAAAATACTCAAAATATACGAAATGAACTATTAAATATTTCAACATAAACTATTGAATATTTCAAAACTACTAGATTTTAGTTTCTATGAAACTATTCTTTAGTATGAGTTACATTATAATATACAGGATATAATTAATATAAAAAATTTACTCAATGATACGATTTTGATATGACAAAGAAATATCAAAGATTTATATAACTTAAACTTGTTCCATTTAATAACTTCATTTAATCACATGCAAACTTTCTTTTTTCCTAATATGGTGCAAATAAATTTTTGTTTACAATACGAATTCATTTGGATATTATTATACATATTAATTTAAATTTATATTCAACTCTATTCATGTTGTTATTTATGACACTTGGACAAGCCAAGCTCGCTATGCTTTGGCTATGCGAACAAAGGTGAAAGTCTTTCGTTTTAAGCAGAGTACCACAAAGGTGAAAGTACGTCTTTAGACTTTAAATCTTCCGATAGATGGCACCACCAAAGAGTCCACTCTCTCAATTTTGACATTGATCTCTAATTTGGGAAGAAAATTTCTCTAGACCATTGTACCTATGGTAGCTGCTCAGTGACCGAATACAGAACTTTCAATTTCATAGATTTAACGAGCACGTATATCGTATGTATTACAACTCGGTATGTCTTTGGTGGCATTGGGAATCGAACCCCTCTCTTCCGGATGAAAGAGTCGATGCCCTAACCACTAGGCTAGCCCAGCCCCACTCTTTTCCTACTTTTCGTAAACATAATGTGTATTTTCTAACATAATATGTGAGTACATTTTTAACTTACCTGCGGTAGTTGAATAGAGGACCCTAAAACTTCCTCCGCTTCATCAGCAGTTATATTTATTCGTTGCAGAAGTTCTCTGGTTTGATTAGTATCCCTTAAGAGATTTCGAATCGGGAATCCATCATCTGCAATAAATAGGAATAATATAAGAAAAAAATAAATGATTTCATTGGCGTGAAAAATTGTAGTAATTATTTTAATCTCTATTTTATGCGAAATTTTATTTATTTTAGTAAACAAAAAATACCAAGAAAAAATTATACTTTTAGCAAATGAAAAATATAATAACAGGAAATTTACGCATATTTTTTGAGTTATGAAAATTATTCGAAAGACAAAAATTCGCTTTCTAATATTTTAATTCTAAATTAAAATCGTCCAGTTGTATTTGAAATCGGAAAATCTTCATCGCTTATGGTAAAATTATTGGTTAATTATTTCTAAAAAATATCACACAGTTAGTTTGCTATATTGACATTATTCTATACATTTCTCATTAAATCAAGTGGTACCAACTCGTGGTATGAATGAAAGAAATATCCTGTGTTACAACCCTATAATTTGTTAAATCATTTTGTAAATATTTATCAAAGCTTTTAAATTTAAATCATGAATCACTCTGACGATTATAATTTTGGTAAATAAAAATAATTCAGCTTTAATATTGTAATATATTTTAAAAACATTTCACTTAGAAGTGAAATATTTATTTACTGAAGTAAATAGAATTATAAAAGTTATGTTCGATTGCAAATTTCGTAGGCATTTTTCAATAAATTTATGCAGTATTTTAAAAGAAAAATTTCGCATATTCGTTTATTTCCCATTTTCGAATTTCACATTCGAATTAATAATTTTGTATGTTATATAATTTATTTTGTGTATAATTTTGTATGATAACTATTTATTTCTATTATTTGTACCCGAGTAATTTTAATGAGTCTGAAAATTTACTGGTGTCTTCATACAGATTTGAAGGAGTTTTAAATTCTATTTATCTTTAGATGATTTAGTGTGGAGGCTTTTAAATCTTTATATTTATCTTTACAAAGAAGAGACAAGTGTAGACATGAAATTATGTAAGAATTAATTTAATAAGATAAAATGATGCAAATATATTGATTTGTTATAATTCATAGTTATAGTCAGAAGCAAAACCAAGAAAAAAAGGGAAAATTATTTAAATTCAATTTGATTATGGTTAGACTGCTATTATCTGGAACATGAAGCATTCAAATTTGAGAGAAAAGATGATATTTCATTACCCACAATGTCAAGATACATTTATTTCAATGAAGTTAAACCTGCTCGGGTCATATGCTCATGACAAAAAAATGTAGATAGACTAGGTTGGTGTTGATTAGGGTTTGTGGTAAAATTGGGGAGTGGGTAGCAATGCAACATGTGATCAATTTATTAGACGCTAATACACTAAAACAAGATATCTCACACTATAAAAAATAATATCTTCGTGACGGGACATCATATTTGTCAATCTGAGAGATTTTCCTTGAGTTAAACAGTGGTCAATGATTACTCAAAATTGGAAGCATCACAAAAAACAATCGCGGTATAGAAAAGTAGCATCCAAGAGACAAATCGAGATTCCATCTTAAGCATGCTGATGCAGAATTTGAATACAATGCAAACAACCTTAAGTGAATTTAGTATTTACAACTTGGAAATCTTTTATAAATAGACGCTTCATATGGATTGAAATGGTACTTTTGTTAAGTATGATATAGAAGTATGATTTTGATAAGTATGATTTTCATAGAAGTGAATACCTCCGATATTCTCCTCGATCAATTAATTTATATATTCGTTTTCTACAACCCATTATGGATGTTCTTTTCATTAAAAGAATGCACCATGTCATGCTTCCCAATTAATTACCAAATAAGTGATGGAACATTCCAAAGAACTGAATATATATTTCATTTGTCCTAGCCTATCGGATTACTTGAGCTCAAACCCATGAGCATGTTTAAAATCCCTCTAAAACGCCTTAGACTTACCATTGCATCCTCACAAATTATTAGAGGATATCCTAGAGTTGTACAAAAGTGTGATTTCAATTTTCAATGTTTCAAAAAACTCATCGAATATCTACTGTGATGAGAACGAAAAGAGACCCAAGCAATTAAATAATAACAATTTTCCTTCAGTTAATAACATTTTCTGAATAATATAAACATTAAATTCAAATTTGGGTTCGAAACAAATATCAGCTTTGAATAAATTTATGTAAAATAGTATTGGGTTGGAATAACTTCATTCCTGGAATTTAAATTCATAAACGTTTTTAAAATGTAAGTAGTTCGCTGGAAATCTATATCTAAGTTTTAATATATACCGAGGGCATTCAAAAACTAAGTTACATTAGAACAATGTAAGTCCAAAAACATTTTACTGAGAAGTACGCTGTAATACAATGTAACACCCTTACAAAACATTTTTTTACATAATCGCCCTGTGGGAGCAGACATTTGTCGAAAGCTAACACTAATCGCTGGATACCCTGAAGATAATAATAAATAAAAAAAACTGCTATTTGATCTTTGATCCAGCTTCGGACAGCTTTCTGAACCTGTGGTTATCGTTGGAAAATTGTCTTCCATTTAAATATTTTTTGAAATTACCGAGTCGCAAGGTGCTAGATCAGAATTGTACAATAGATGCTACCAAACCTCCCCTCTAAAACCATGAAGCAAATCCTGTGCTGTGAGAGCATTGTGAGATTTTGTATTGTCACTCAAGAGGACAACGCCTTGTGAGATTTTGCAATGTCATTCAAGAGTCAACGCCGCGTGAAATTTTGCAGTGTCATTCAAGAGGACAACGCCTTTACTTAACTATCTATGAGTCTTATTTTTCATTGCTTTGTGCAAATCTCTTAGTGTTTCACAGTAGGACTCATCATTGATGGTAGTGCCTTCCGCATAAGCTCGGTGTGGACAACTCCTTCACTATCGAAAAAAACAGTAGACATGACTTTACCCGCTGATGGGGAAAATTTGTAATTTGTTCTCACAGGTGATTATGTGTGTCTCTATTGCAACGACACTTATTTCGTTCCTTGAGTGAAGTAATGCACCATTGTCTCATCACCCACAATGATGCTGCTTAATAAATCATTGAATTTCTCAGAATAATTTTGAAAAAATTCCAGGGAAGCAACAAACATTAGTATTTTGATCACCAAATACTGTTCGGTTGTCAAAGAATAAGGAACTCATTGTGAACACAATTGCGATGATCCAGTTTATAACGGATGATGAAATCAGCACTTTCAACAGATATTTCCAACTGCGGCACAGTGTGTGCGACGCTCACTCTGCGATGGATGAGAATAATGCCTTCCACTCACTCCACCTTGTCCGATGTGCTCACCGCTATTGGAATCTCAGCATGTGTTAACTCTGTGCAACAGCCTTCGAACTGGTGGCACCATTTCATGATGGCAGGACGTGGCATTGAATGTGACCCATACACTGCTGATATTTCACTATGAATCTCTGTACTCGTTGAACGTTTTATTCAATAAAAAAGGTGCTGTTCCGCGGACTTCAAAGTTGGAGTAAATTTCTAGATGGCGTGCCACTTTTTTTTCACGTACTACTAGGGAACGGTTCAAACAATCCGAATGAAATTTCTACAGTTGGAAACCGTGGTACTCAATTATCATCTGCATATGCTCCGCTTTTCTTTCGCAATGATGCCCTCTCTGGCGGAACAAATGTAACTGAACGCCCTATATATATATATATATATATATATATATATATAGTAATTTATGAAGATTAGAATAAGTTAAGTATTAATGCGAAGTTACATTTAACTAATGAAAGATTTAAATTACATTCTAAATAAAAATATTTTTATATAAACAGTAAAGTTGTCTTCAAATTTTTTAGGTTAACTATGAAATCATTTTATAAATGAAGATTAAGAATATTTTTTAATTAAAAAATACTGTAGTATTTTAATGTTATCTTCGCGTTTGAAAATTTTTGATTTTCTATATTTTCTAATTTATTTAGAAACAAAGAGTATTTCGTATTTAGAAATAAAGTAGTTAAAGCTATATTCCCGGTAAATTTATTACAATACTATCGAATATTCAAATGATTAAATATTTACAGGTACAGAAAGATTTTAAAGTAGCAGATGCAATCAACCAGAAAAATAGAACACATTTTGAAAAACATTAATTTTGATTTCGTAACTTATTATGAAAAGTGATTGAATATTAGCATAAATGAATCTTCAACTATGAAAGTGAAAGTGATTCATTTTTTGTTCGCTCACAAGCATTCTCCACCCAAAATAGAAAATAAGTCATCATGTCAAGGCACTGTAATGTAAACAATGCAAATTTTTATCTAAATTCCTTCCGCGTGTCGGGATTATGTGAAGTTTGACTCACCTAACTTAACTTTTCACTCCTCAAATATAGCTTTATATTTTAATTAATCTTCAATCGATCTTTCCCTAATTTAAGAAATTATGTGTGCTTCTTTAATATACCGATTGTAAATGAAATTCAAAGGATTTGGACAGTAACCATTTTTTATGGAAATTATGACTACCTACACATATATATCATGTTTCACTTTACCTAGTGGTATAGAAAAAGGTATGTTCCACCTTAATAATTAAACAAATTGATTACTTTTGAAAAAAAAAGTCACTGTAGTCATTTTTGTAAGTCACATTTATATATTTCACTCATAAATTAACACATATTAATTTAAATAATATTATAATAATAATTATATCACACCTGTGTTATTTTACATTGTCAAATTACATAGAGAGATATATATGAAATTTTATGTGATAATTTATGTAGATGCATTTTTATTATATACATAGCTTATTTTTTTACATTCGAATACGATATATGAATGAGATGTTGAATTTAGAAGATATATATATATATATATATATATGAAATATTAATTGTAGATGATACAGGGTTTTTTTCATGTTTGAATGATTACTTAAAAAAACTTTTCACTAAATTATAATTTCTTAAGAAAACATTTTAGAGAAATGTAATATTTTAAAAAGCAACAAAACGATATAGAAATATAAAAGCATTTAATAAGATAGGATTAAAAATAAAATGTAGAACTTAGTAGAAAAAATTATGGTAATCTTAAAATGCAATTGAGAAGATATTATTATTTATTCAGTTATTTTATCTATTTTTTTAAAAATAAATGTACAGTAAAGTATTTGTCATATGTTTTAATATTGTCATTTACTTGAAATCGCTTGAAGTAGAGAAAAATATGTATGGCACTTCATCCCTTATCGATCTAAATCCCAATATTTTTTTTAAATAAAGGATTTACTTTTTAATTTTGGAAAGTACTCTTTTAGTTCATTGCAGTATAAGTGTTTATATATTTCCCAGTACACAGCCACAATATATACATTCATAGCGGTACCTGTGAGCCCCGGGCTGAACCTTAAGCTTTATGGATTTAGAATAGTCGCCATTCACCAAGCGCCTTGGCTACTTTTCCATTTACACCCGCTTATAATCCAAAAGAAATAGCATGTTTCTTACGGAGGAGCGAAAATAATATAACATAACTGGAATTATTTATAAGGCACAAAATTTTACTTTAAATCAAATGTATTCCAATCGAATTTTTTCTGCAAAAATTTATTGAACAGGGATAAACAAAGCTAAACATGCTAAATTCTAAACATTGCTAAAGCTAGTTTGCAAAAGATGCTTAGAGATAGTTTTGTCTGTTAAAAGGAGCATTATCACCAAGGCAAAAAACAACCTAATATAATAAAATTTAATCTTGTTTCCTTGAAGAAAGGTATTATTACATTATACCTACGCAGTCGATCATCGATGCAATTGCCAAGCAGTTTCCGCCAGAAATAAACAGTGTCGCTCAAAAAAGTTTTTTTTTTTTTTTTATTTTTTTTTTTTTAAAAAAAAAATAAATGAAAATTATTTAGTTATGAATTGCAGTTATAAAATGTCTCTATTACTTTCTAGTAATTTCTAAAAACGCAACCCTTTTTAAGCAATACACGATGCAAATGGAATTTTTACGAAATTAATTTACGGGTTTTTTTTTATTCCCGTTGCGGTGATTATCGTACGGGGGACTTGTAATTTTGAACCATGAACTGGTGACGTTTCCACACTTGAATTTCTTCATCCACCCTCCTCTGGTGTGTTGTATTCCTCATATATATCACACCAGAGGAAGGATTTTGGGCTCCACAAATGAACCTGGGCACGTTTCCTCCAGTAACTCAGTGAGTGTCCCTGTCTGTAGCAAATGATGATTTACTTTGCTTGAAACTACTGAGCCACAGAAAGAATTTGTGATGAGGGAAGTCCCAAATCCAATGTTTAATTACTTCGAAGGGAATTTCCAAGCATTCCGTGCTTCATTCGCTTTGTTTTTATATAATTTATCCTTGAATCCTCATTTTTTGGAGCAAAACAGAATGAATAAAGCGAAGAAACTAATAAATATAGTCACAAAATTGTAAACATCGTGATTATTTCCAATCACAATTTTTTTCGAAGGCTAGGTGACATTTTTCTGTGAAAACTATCGGCTACAAATATTAGCTAGGTTAGACATGCTGACAAGTTCAGATTTGCATTCCGAAAATTGCTATATTTTAAATTACAGAAATTCTTATTTGAAAATAATTTTAAATCTAAAACTACATTTTTGCTTGAAACTTAAAATTTTTTTTATATGTGATTCTGTTGATTTTAAAGTGATATTTACTAAACTCTTTTCTGTGTGTAAACATATGCATTCTTGTAATCATGAAATTCATTTCGATAAGAGACTTTGCATTTCTATTGATGTTAGCAAAATTTTATTCACTCTGAATTTAAAATTTAAATCCATTGAATGAAAATATTTTTAGTTATTTTTGTATGCATTTTCTTCACAATTCAGTAGTATACTAAATAATCATTAAAGTACTTATATGAACCGAATGATCAATTAAATGACATTAATACATATAAGTGACTACATAATAATAGCAGCGTAAAAATTCTCACTCGATTGTACATAAAATCCATCAAATTCTTGTAATTTGAAAATCTTCGTTTTTTCCAAAATTTTACTTATTTTTTTTTTATATATTTTACAATCTGAAAATCTGATTTAAACATATATAACTTACACAGACATCAGTGAATTCTCTTTCCATAAATTTTCAATTAAATATTCAATCCTAAAGTCATACACTATAACAACAGTTTTAATCTATAAATTCAAAACATAAACAAAATATGACTATTTCAAGAGATGTATTGCGCTATTATGTAATCTAAATTTTCCTCAAAACAAAAGCTATGATTTAAATAATTCTTCAACAAAATGTTTTGATTTTTATACTTGTCATTTGCAGGTATGTCTTTCATTTGGCGGCCCTTGGGTATGTTTTGACTGTTAACAAAGGTCCATGAGTCGAAAAAGTTTGAAAACCCTTGATATATAGACAAACACTTCAATTTGAAATAATTTAACATTTTATTAATTGGTATGATTATTAACTATTAGATCTTATGAAAGAAGGGCAAGTTTTCAATTTTTTAAGTTTAAAAGGAACATTTTAACAAACCCGAACCCATGGAAATCGACTCCATTCAAAATTATATTTTATAGTTCTCATAAAAATGTATTTTCATATTTAAAAGTAATGTCAAATAGAATTAATTTAATTTAGAAAGTTGAAGAGTATTCTAAAAGAGAATCATTGAGAAAATGCTTGTGATTTGGAATTTCTGACAACCTGAAAATTATGTTCATATAAATTTTGCAATATTTGACTGAGTTTTTCTGTGAAATGTTATTTGTAACAAATTCTCCAACAATTATGTAAATTAATTAATAAAAACCTATAAAGTGTTGCAATCTACAAGAAGGAAGGGAAAAAATTATGTCTTTTACCCCATCTAAAACATCTATGACAGCATTTTCCAGAGAATCTGCTGTATTTTAATGTGCGATCTTCTTGGTTGGAGAATTATTATATAATATTTTACACTTACCCAAAAGAGCAGATAAATCTGGTCCCGAGAGTGCATCTACGGCCACCCTCATCAGTCGCATGCCTTTAGGAAGTGACGTCACCAGCTCAGTGATGTTCTGATCCATTATCAAGGGCAGAGTATTCGCTACCAGTTCTCGTACACTGTTCAGAAAACAAATAAATAAAATCATAGTTCAGAAGAATAAAATATATTTAAAATTAATTATTAAAATTTTTGAATTAAGGTTAAGTTCTATTTAACTTGTTATCAATTTTAAGTACTATATATTTAAATATTGTCATGACATTCACTCGTCTAACTTCAACTTTGAAAGGTCTAAGCTATGAATATTCGGTAGAAGGATTTGAAAAAAAAAAAGTGCAATGGAGAAATTCTTATAAAATGTCACTTGATCAATAGTGAATTCAACCTTCAATTCCTGAAACTAAAATTTTTCACGTTTTCTTTCATTCATTTTTAATTAGATTTGTATTTCTTTTCAAACCGAATCTCCTAGTACTTAAATTACCGGCATATATCATTTTTGAAAGTGTGACTCAAAGAATAACATTATTTTAAGTAGAATTATATATATATATATATATATATATATATATATATATATATATATATATATATATATATATATATATATATATATTTATATATATATATATATATATATATATATATATATATATATATATATATATATATATATATATATATATATATATATACATAACCCCATAATAATTAATTGCTGTTGCAAATTGCTTATAGAAAAGTGGTAACTCATTTAAACCTTTTTAATTTTTTTCTTTATGGCAATGAGTTTTCTAAATGTCTGGAGACTGTATTTGGGAAACCGTCTGGACAAAATTTCCGCTCTTCCAGTAAATACATATTCTTAAAAAACGATTAAGAGTATACTCTAATCGTTTTTTAAGAATATGTATTTACTGGACTAGATTAAGAATTCTTTGTATAATTTAAAAATCTCTACAGCAATTCCAAAAGAAGAGAGATGTATTACTAACCAAGAACCATTCGAAAGATTCGTGTACGGCTCACGCTCATTCTCCTTAAACAACATCATGTGATTTTAATATTTGATTTTAATCAATATTATTGGTAATCATGATTCCTGAAAACTAATAATTGTTATTGTGTGTGTGAATTTAATATAAAACAATAAATCACCTTGAACCCTTATATGAAGGTATGTCTTCATATTCTGTTTTATTTTGGCAGTCATCTATGTTGCAGATCATTGACTGGACAAAGGGCACGACCCCTGCAGATGGTAACGCCCACGCTTTATAATGACCTGAAGTATGAAGGAAAATTGTTAAATGAATAGCAATACAATAAAGGGAATAAAGCTCATATCTTAATTAATAAATTTTTGCAAAATTAAATTCATATTTATATAATTTAACAATATATATATTGAAGAAAATGGTAAAAAATGTGCTTACATGTCGGTTGAGCAACAGGTGGGATAGCATTCCGAGCAGTCATTACTACAAGAAATATTGCCACTGGCCATAACAGCTCTAAAGCCAGAATAACCTAAAAAATTATTACATAAGTCACATTATTTATTTTTTGCTGAGACTAGTAATATTGAAAAAATAAAAATAATTAAAAGAAAGTAGATTATTTATAGTTTCATTCCATTTATATCAATCTCGCATACAAAGGGGTATTTATCTTTACAATTTCAACCCAAATTTATAAAAAGAGAATGGAATATCAGTGTTAGACGAAAATTTAATAAAATTAATATGTAGCTATGTTTAAGGAATCTAAATATGACTTTTTATTAAATCAATAGTGCATATCTTTAATATATTACATTTATGTATAAGAATGTATCACAAATGTTGTGAAAAATTATTCATAAATATGTTTCTTATTGGGATACATAAAATGTATTTTTATAAAAAAAAATAAAAAAAAAAACCATGAATATTCTCTACTAGCTAATTAAGAATTAGATAAGAGCAACTTTCTTGCATCATACAGAGATTACTTAATTAATATTTTTTTCTTTTTTACCAAATGCAATTTAGTCAACAGCATAAAAGTCAAAAAATATGATTTTTTTTTTAAAAAAAATTAAAATTTAACGTTATCATATACAAACTAGTTTTGCATATAATTTCAAAATATTTTAACATTCAGGGGTTCAACTTTTTATTTTATTAGTTTTTTATTATTTTCTTCTGAAAAATTACTTGAATTGCTCAGCTATACATATTAAATGATAGTCATGCATTAATCTTGAAAATTAAAGTGTATTTTTTCTCGGGAAACGCCAAAGAGTATTCCCATGTATCAAAATGCTCTAAATAACCATTCTGGGCTAAAAATAATTTCACTTTGCAATGTACAGTGTGGAGATAAGTATTTTGCTAAAATAAGATCCCACATATAAATAGGACAGCATCTGCAATAAGATATATAGCATATGAAAATAGTGTGAAAAATTCGAGTCTAATAAAAAGTGAGCAAAAGAACACTATTTTTACGCCGTCAGATGAATTATATAACCAAAACCGTCGCTGAAAAAAATTACTAAAACTATTCATTTTGTATAAATTGCATGGAAAGATTTTAAAACTTGGGAAAACATTGGTTCTGAGAGGAAAATAAGTTTAAATTTGGTTCTAATCGAGAACCTATAGCAGAAAACAAAACATAATTTTAAGCACAAAATAAAATGTTTCTTTTCTAAATAAAATAAGACTCGTGTTTCTTCTTTGCAAATCAACAATATTTTAAAAATTCCCGAAAATAATTGTATATATGTATATATATATGCACATATATCTTAGCTTCCAATGGAAACATTCTTTATTAAAAATTTTAAATATTTATGTCAAGAGTTCTTGCATCTACTTTTCAGTTATTGACCGTCGGTGGCGTATTTGGAAAATCATAAATACGTATTCGATAGGGAGCAAAAACAAAGTTCTTCAAAAATTGAAAAAAATATTTTTTTTTTTTTTTTTTTTTTTTTTTTTTTTAAGTGCAGTGAATATCGAAAGAAAGAGGATCTGATGCTTTGCGTATTTTTTTTTTTATATTCTCAACTTCTCAACTATTGAGATGGATTATTTCAAAGTGACAGAGAGTACCATACGTCCCTTCGTTTTTGAAATTTCCGGAAAGATTCTACTTACCGGTTGCCGAAGACGCAAAGCAATATTTCGCCTCAGAAGGAGCCGCACTTGGTGCACTACTTCCATGATTTTGTTTCCTTCGAGGACCTTAACCTCCTCTTTAGTCCTTAGATTTCCTTAGATGAATCATCTGAAACAAGAAAAATGTAAAAAGAAAACCGTATAAATAAAAAAAAATTCAAGAGCAATTCTATTTTATGATATAATGCCTAAATTTTTCTATCAACAAAACTCTCAAGGAGTGGGAAGTAAGTCAAGTGGATCACAAATGGCATCTTGACCTTTTCCATCATTCGATTCAATATGTGCTTTCACACATTTTTAATACTTATCTTAATAACTGAAAAATTAAAAAAAGACAGAGAGCTCCTTTAAAAAAGAAAATCATTAGATATTCTTTGTATGTGTACCCTAACATTCTCCCCATTTTCTTTTATTTAGGTGTTCAGTAGAACACTGTAATCTAAAATATGGACATATTTAGCTTAAGGTTAAGCAAACTCATAGAATATTATTTAAACATTTTTTTCTGTAATCGAGAGTAAGATATTAGATTATGTTTAAAATAAAATAGTCAATTAGATTTCAGATTTAATTAAACTTGGATTTATCATACTTATTACTTTAGATTTAAAAAATATTCAGTAATTCAAGGAAAATCTAAGGCAAATTAATTGTATTGTTGTAAAATATAAAATAAAATGTAGTGATTGTCCATTAATTCAAGCTACATTCATATTGACAACTTTTATCCATCAAATAACTATGAGAATATTATTGAAATCAATTAGAAAATATGATGGTGACCAAAAACTGTAATGAATAATAATTTATTTTTACTTAACCGAAAAATTTATAGAAAACAACACGTTCTAACAAGTTCATTTCCAAATCCTTGATGTGTATACTCATTTCGCAATGAGTAAGTGTGAAAAAGTAACGTGTAGAATTTCGAATTAATTCAGTTCTCATTTCAAATCATAATATATTTCAATAAAATTAAGATTCTCTGGAAGGATAGAAACTTTACATCATAAAAAAACTTTTCATTACGAAAAATGTAACATTCACAAACATTGCTGAGAGAATTCGTTAATATTTAAGAATTTCATTCTGGAGATGTGTCTAAATAAATATATTAAAATAAAAACCCATTACCCCAAGAAAAGCTTATTTAAAGAATAAAAATTTTGTTTTATAAAATAATTTTTTTATTTACATTTACTAAAAATTTTATCATCTGATTACAAGCATACAATCTGTATTATATAATAAGCTTTTCCAAACTTCAACAAAATTTTGTATAAGCGACCATTAAATTTTCTGAACTTGTTTCTTTTTTAATTGTTAATAACAATAAGTTACATTAATATATATTATGCTCAACCTAAATATGTACAACATACTTATGATTATAAAATCTAAAGAAAAAAAAAACGAGTACGAAAAAAAATTGAGAAAAATATTTATTTTATTTATATAAAAATGCCATTTATTTAAATTCGTGATACTTTCTCTGAAAAGAAGAAAATTGCAATATTAAGATTCACTTGGGCTTTATCAACATAAATTCATTTTGTAAGCATCACACGAACCGAAATCTGTTCGACATCAAACAGTAATATTTTTGGAAATAGAACAAAAAAAAAAAACAGACGTTTGTTATAAAATATGACGGTGTTACCAGAACCAGCGCTTAAATCTATCAACAATTTTATATCGACTTCAAAAGTAGCCATAACTTTACAGTGCAATGACAATAAAATTCTTTGGCTCTTTTGTTCTTTGGGCATTGCAAACAGATACCAAAGCGACCTAATCTTCGATAATCATCTGGTTCTTCTAAGTACGTGAGTTGAATCGCAGATCAAATGTTTCATTCCCCAAATGGAAACCAGGTCGACATTTCCCTCCTCTTTAGGATTTTTTCCTTCTAAACTTCACTTCACTTTAGAAACCGAAAATGCAGACGACAAAATTCTCTATGTGGGTTAAATCTATTGTCTTCGGGGCACATGAAAGCTGTATCACGTGGAATACGAAAACAGATCTTTTTTGGTAACAGGTAGAGTAATAATCATCACCTAAAGTACGTAAAGACTTTGTCTTTGTTTTTATCACTTTCTTAGCTGATACTGAAATGAGAACTAGTGCTTCACATTGCGTCATTTTAATCATAAAATCCACCTTATCTGTCAGCTAGTTCTACTCAGCAAAATTGAATAAGAAAAATTAGAAATTTTTTAAAAATGAGTGTAAAAAAATTAGAGCATTCATGATATGGCTAAAACACAACAGTTACACACAACAGACGAAGAAAAATGACTAAAATGTTAGCAATTTAAATAAAATTAACAGTTGAAATTCAACATATTTAATGTGATACTTTTGTGAGGAAAATTTTTATATATATTTCAAGAATAATAAAAATAAGCATTTAAATATTTTGACATCATCTTGAATAGTACTAAGAAAATCTGTCGAATGTAGTTATAAACTGATAGTTAACAAGACGCACGAAATTTTAATTTAACACTGTACAATATTAACTAATCAATTTTTAAGGAATGCAAATAATAATTAAGCGAATACAAATAATACATAAATTCAAAAAATAGCTTAAATGCATATTTGAAATGCTTCTTTATATTAACCAAAATCAGGGAAGTGTTTCATTATATTTGATATCTCTGCACCTAACTAATTACCAGTTTTTGTATGAATCTAAAGTTATAAATTCATAGCTGTCCGTAGGAAAAAAATGGTTTCATTTGACAGATAATATTTTTTATATCAACAAATTCCTAATCAAATTATGTTTTAATACTTGTCAACAGTCATGAAAAAATCGTTATTATTAACGTTTATAAATTCAGATGAAAATATAACTAATTTTAAATTTTTGTTACTCAATAATATGTTGCATATAATATGATAGTACTAATGAGAGAATCTAGGATTTTCTTACATAAAAAAATGTAATCATCAGTTAGATTTTCTTTTCAAAATTTATATAATTGAGGAAATCTTAAGTTTTTCTGACTTAAATTACTTATGACAAATAAAAAAATTTATTTGTAAAAAAAACACCTATTAGATATTTAGTTTTTATGAAAATTTCTTGTTATATAGCCTCCAGCACAAAAATGTCTCTTTATAAATATTTTATTACAATTTCAATAACAGACTAGAGCATAAAGAAGAATAAAATAATAAAAGTAATAGAAATTTTTTTTTCACGTGTACGCTATAATTTAACATGACGTTAAATTATTTTCTGTCAACTTTCAAATACATTTTAAATATATAATTCGTCTATGATTCTTTAATTGTTAAATGATTATTAAATGGGTACGTAAGCAGTTTGCTTGACAACTGCACAATACTATGAAAGAAAAAGCATATATGAAATTAAAAAATTCAGAAAACAATTTATGTAAAAATCTAAGTGAGATGATACAAGTACACCAAAATAAAAACTGAGTCATTTATTGGTAATTTCAAACCCCTTTTGTAAATTATACTAAATAGCTTAGCCTGTTCATAAAATTGAAAATTTTTACATAAATTATGCATCAAACCTGAAAAGTGAAACTAAGATCACATTATTGTTTCTTGGAGATACAAACCTCCGACCTGATTACTTAAGTGATAGGTGTGTCAGAATTTCTGTGGAGGTTAAAGATCAAATATTGAGTCTATCATAATGAAGCAAATTAATTTGCAGCATACGTTGACCAAATTTTATTTCTAAAAAAAATCTTAAACTTTACGCTGCAGCCCTGTTAACGTGTGTAATTATTGAAAACAAATCCGGAATGTAGGTTAACAGCTGAAATATGCTGAAGAATTTTAGAACATTTATCTCCTATTACAATAAATTGTTATGAAAATTTATATGTGATGAATATTTCGCCAATATCATCTCCTATTTCCCATATTCGTGATATTGTTTCAGAAACTCCAAATAAATAAAATTTCTGTAATATATACCAGGGATATTGTGGATACAGCACAATATTCATGGGAAGTGCCATTCCGTAAAGTCAAACAGAAAGATATGATCGAGTCAGGTTGATGCTTTAACAGCTTTTGTTATAAGTCTTGAGAATTTAATCAATTTTTGAAATTAATAATAGTTAGAAGCAACTAGCCGTAGGGGAAAGTTATAATTTCATTCTGTAATACCATTCATATTAGAGTGTTCGAAAACTAATTTATTTATTGATGGCAATTTTCAGATACGTTGTATCTGAAGAAGGTTTGTACAAATTTTGTAAATATTCTTAAGAAAGAGAAAGAGATATTGGGGAAGAGGTAATAATAATACAAATGTGCTAAATTTGATTTAAATTAATGTTTTATTTTTTATTATTCAAATAAGATTATAATATGTATTGATAAATAACATAATTTTGTTGGTTGTATATACAGAAAAAAAGTAACTCTAAAATGCTGCTTGATTATTGGTTTTTTAATGATGCGTAAACTTGAATATAGCATTCGTGATTATATCAAAAAACATATTTGAAGATAATAACTTAATTTGAATCTAAAAATATTCCTCATTAGTTTAATAGAGGGAACAATAATTGTTAATAATATTGTGCATGAAATAAAATTTTTATTCATTAAATAAAGCATACATGTATAGAATAATTATAATTAAAGTTGCACCGTTTTGAATAATTTTGTTAATTATAACCATTGAGCACTTACTCTGAATTCAATCTTTTACAGGAAAACTCATACTTCTAGCTATGATGGGGACAAAATACTAGTAGATATATGGTTTATAATATTATTTGTTATTAATCTTTTTATATGTAGTTCAAACACTTTTGATAAACTCAATGGTGAACACATATTATTTTTATCAAAGTAAAATATCCCTTCATTACTGTTATCTCTATTTCTTCTTATCAGATTATATTTACATGCTTATAAACACGAACCAAAAATTAGAAAATAAAGAGCATTTGAGAAAAGTTATGTTATAAAAAATGTGTGATTATTGATCACACACAAAATATTTATGTAGTCTCCTTCGTAAGTGACATATAAAATTCCTTCTCAAAAATAATGAAAAGAACTTATTGATTCGAAGAAACTTTTCTCGAAAATACAAGTTTTTTACTAATATTAAGTTTTATAAAATGCATATATAAATACACTTAATCTCTATCAAGAAAAGAATAAAGTTTCAAATACACAGAGAGAGAAATGGTTTTCCTTTTAAGTCGAACCTCTTCGAGTAATAGTTTGCTAATACATTGCAATCATCTAAGAGGGAAATTAAGCAATCTTTCTTCTACAGAAAAAAGGTTCCGACATAGAAAAAAAAGAAGTTTTAATTTGGTTGCGCAAGTTTATGGCTTTCATGAAAGAATTTCTGTTGGGATTAAATATAAGAATAGTCTTAAATATACAATATGTGGTACTTGGATCTATCCTGGTCTTTTAAACATCATTGCTGTTAGCAGCCAACCACCATCTCAAGTGGTCAGAGTGCCTGAATCCCAGTTCGAGCATGGATGTACTTTCTCTCTATCTATCCTGTCTTTGTCCTTTCTGTGTATGAATGAGGTGTGAATGTTTGCCTACCCTATAAACGGATCCCTATAGCATGTGTGTACTGAAGCAGTCGGACTCCACAACAAATATGGTTTAGTATGAAAAAGAAGAGCAGCGCACCCCGTATTGTCAGCCTAGGTGGCCCAAGACAAAAAAAAATTGCTGTTAGCAAAAACCATTCCATATAATAAACACACAACTTCTATTAAATTTTTTATTCATAGGATAAATTATCGTGGATCAAATGTAACATTTCATAGGAAAAGTTCAAAAGAAAATACAGAGGGTGTTAACACATTTTTAGAACTATTTTGATAACGAATTTAAAAAAAGTAAACGTTTTAGAATAAAAATTTTTGACAACAGCTTATTATTTGAAATGAGAAATATGAGCTGCTACTTTCAAATTTAGTCTTCTTTCAAACTGTCACATATAAACATGCTGTGAATTGAAGGATATGTTTTTGCGCTTTCCGAAGATAAACGTTCATATTCCAGAATTCAAAAACGTTGTGTAATCCATGGTATTAAAATTTCTAAGTGCAAAATATGCAATATTATTAATCGGACTGGTAAAAACTGTCAATCATTATTTCTACAAAGAAAGAAGACTCGAAGCGAATATCCTCAAAAGGTACGTTCTGTTTCAAATGTTTCTAAAGTAAAATCGCTGGTAACAAGATAAAATACGCCAACACAGAAATCTATTGTAAAGTCTTTAGATACATCTGTAGCAATAATAAATAAAATAATAAACCAGTATTTACAACTTAAAAAATGCTAAAAAACAATTTTCATCAGCTTTTGCCGAGACATGTTGCTCCACGCAAAACATTATGTAGAATCCTGTATGAAAACCACTTAGCAGGAGATAAATGGAAAACCATTGTGACCTTTGATGAAGCATGGGTTTACTTAAATGACTAACAAAAAAAGGACTTTTTACTATAGAAAATGAGGAGAAAAAAAGTACAAACCCATTTCCGTCAATGTGTAAAGAAAGTTTCAATAAGGGGTTTATGATTGTCGCAGGTTTCTTCTACAATGGGAAATTAAAAATAAGAAGAGTGAAAAGAAATGTTAAAATTAACTCATCGTACTATCAGGAGAAGAAAATTCCGCCCAATATTTACAAAAAAAATTCCACTTCTTTATCCCAATGACTTTCAAATAGAGAAACTTCATCAAGACAACGTTATAAGTCATACTTCAAAAATTACCACTACATTCCTTGAAAAATGATGACTAGTACAGGATGCATGTATACATTTTCAACATATCCCTGCGAAGTCTCCTGACGTTTCACCTTTGGACTATTGTGTCTTTGGTCTGTCAAAAAAGGCTCTTTCTAAACGCAAACCCACCACGATAGATGGACTCTGGAAAGTAGTGGAAAAGAAATGGAAAGCAATACTCCTGGAAATATTGCGAAAAGCTCTTCTGTCATGGAAATCACGATGAAGACTTATAGTCCAAAAAAAGGCTATTAGATCGAACATTTAAAAAAATAATCTTTACATTTTAAACATTAATTAAACGACCGCGAAATTGCTCTAAAATGTGTTAATATCCTCTGTATATACTTATCATAACGATGGAAAAATATTATTTTGTGAAATAAATAATGATATCAAAATTATTAATTGTTATTTATTTTTTCAGTATTAGTATATATAAATATGTGTACACACACACATATATATATATATATATACACACGTGTAGTAATTGCTTGTATAATATTTTGGGTATATTTCAGGTATATTCCAATATTCAGTGAATCACAGAAATTATTTTTCTTATATTTATCATTTATAATCATATATTCGAGAGTATGAAAAATATTCGTAGATATAAATAATTATACTAGTTACATAATCACTTTAATAGCATGAATATATAACCTCATTTTCATTTATCATATAAAGTAATGCATGCTTATACTTCAAGTTTCTTGGGCTATTATTCTGAGAGTTATTTAGAATAAAAGTATTCCTTTTACATTTATTAAAATATGTATTTTTCAATGAACAATGAAACCTGTCCATACAATATTTACTTATGTTTATTTTGATATTTTTCTCCATTGTTTTTATTGAAGCAGACGTTTTCCTTACATATTCTTACTATACAAATATTAGCTTCTTTTTATTTAAATGAATGTTAGCTAATTTAACTTTGCTTTTCCTGCCTTTTTGTATTTACAATAATTGTGTGAGTGAAAAAGAATTCCTGAAATTTCAGATTAAACACGCAAATTCAATGTCTGTAGCTCCACCACTCTACAGAAACACTTAACTAGGCTATGTAAATTCTTACTCCTTTAACAAATCAAATTATTTGTTAAAGGAGTAAGAATTTGCTGAAATAATGCTCAAAAAATATTCCTTAAGTCATGTTCTAATATGTAGTTTATGAGTAAGGCTATTGTTCTCAGTAAAAAGTTTTCATCGTTTTGTAAATTTTACATATTGTATAGCTAACAGGAGAAAAAGAGAGTTAGTGTTATATGCCTTAGGGTTTAGGGTTGTCATTTTAATACTTACACCTATGAGCCTATTTTGGCATTAAAAGAATCGCTAAAAAATCAAAGAACACCCATAAGTAAATTTTTACCAAACATTTTTTCATGATTAAATTTATTGATGACATTGACATTCAATGACATTGACATTCAAGAATTTTTTTTATTTATTTACATCATAATGTATATTGAGAGAGATGGATATATAGATATTGTTATAAATATTTATTTATGACAATGATGCGAATATACGAGTGTATATTCGCATCCCATCTTGCAAGTTTATCTGAAATATTTAAACAATTCCTTGCAATTTAATTAAAGTGGTATTTAGAAATAATGTTTAATTGGCATCGTTCTTTATCTATTAAAATCAATCTATGTGGTGTATATATATATATATATATATATATATATATATATATATATATATATATATTATATATATATATAATATATATATATATATTAATATATATATATATATATATATATATATATATATATATATATATATATATATATATATATATAATACTTTGGACGCTAGCTTAACGCCGAGATTGGTAAATAAAATTTAACACTCTGGGGCTCAGTAAACAGTTCGCAGGTTAAATTTTCACTTTGGATACTAATTTTACGAGTGTTCGGAGTTCAAGGCCAATTGTAAATTCATAACTATTTAGGTCTCTGCGCAAAAAAAACTTCATAGTTATCATTATACTATTGATTTTTTCAATAAAAATTTTTTAAATAAAGATGCATTTTAGAATTTTTTCTGCTATAATACATTATAAACGATTAATGAATGGAAAAATAAAGCTGAAATGTAAATTTTGGTGGTCGCCTTGTAATATTATTATTAACATACAATACACATTTATAACTTATGTCACGCTATTCCAAGCTATTTTTCTACTTATTTCTGTCTACAGAAGTAACTAGAATAATTAACATTTAATTGTTTTAAACCATTGTCAAATGAGGAGATCGCCAACCGATATAGCTCCCACTTCCACGGCATGCAACATCAGAAGTAGAATATTGGAATCTACGTACGTTTAATGTGCATATATCTTCTCAGTTAGATGGTTTTTGGTTGTGTTAGGCACTAAATCCAGTCTTTCTAGATAAGAAGCTAGCACACACCCTAAAACAAACGGCAAAATTATATTTATAGCTTTCATTTCCTGCTGACTACTTCTACCACCTTAACCACTAAATATTGCTAGTCTCAATACGTTATTTGAATTTTTAAGTGATGACTTTGACATCTATGTTTATTCCTAATCGACCAAATTTCTTCAGAATGGAGCCCCTTCAATAGTTTAATGAACATGTAATCTTGTTAACGCTCTGCAATGGTATTTTTGTATCAAATTACAAGATTCCAGATACAAAAGCTATGCCTTTTCTCACAAGGCTACAGAGCTTCGAACACAACAGTAAATTAATAACGATTAGTAAATGTTTCTAATTACGCTAAATGATTTTTAAAAAATTAAAGTTAAAATTTAAAGATTATAATATTAATAATTCTTCAGATAATTTAGAAATATAAATAAAATTAATAAAAATAAATTACTTTTTAAATTTAAAAAAAAAATAAATAAATAAGGATTGATCTATTTTTTCGCAAAACAAATTAACCTCGTTACTTCAAAAATAAAAAAACGATAATTTTTTTACAATATTTCGAAATACCCTCAACAACTGAAAGAACGGTTAAGAAGTAACAAAGTGAACCAATCTTCCCAGAGATTATCATCCGAGCATCCTGAAAACGAAGCGAAACGAGCATAAAAGAACACTTAATAATAATGACTCTCGAACACGCTGCCCTCAAAAGAACAAATCGGGAAAGAATTTTTCAATATCAATGTCATGAACGCGGTTGTCAAAAAAAGAATTTTTTTTTCCTTCTTTGTAACGGTCTACTAATTAAGAGCTGGATGGTACCTCCGATCATCACGCGATTACGTCACTTCACTTCGACCACAGAATGGATTTAGAGATGGGAAAGAAAGATGAACCCAGCAAACATATTTTATATTAAATGATCTGAACAAAAAAGGCAAGGACACTCATGCATTTGGTTATTAATAGACCATTATTCCGTTTTTGATAACTTTGCTTGCATGCCTGATTACTTAGCCATCAATGAAACAAAGGAAAATTCAATATGGCTGATCCAGCTTGATCGCATGTCAGAATGGCTAGAATGTGTGATATTTTTTTAGTTCAATTACTTTATTCTGAAGGCTTTTTTTTTTCTTGAATACTTTTCAATGAAATTTCTGATTGTTTACAGTGATTTCGTTTATATTCGATACAAAAAAAAGAAAGAAAAAAAAAGATAATTTTTTAGAATATTAAAATTTGTTCTCTTCTCTAATCGTTCAAGGTTTAGGAAGAACGGATTATAAAAATCCGTTCTCTCTAAACCTAGTTAATATTTTTCTACTAGATTCCATAAAATTCTTCTACAAAAAAATTATTTGAAATTCAGAAATTTGAATGGCAATCATATTTCACAAGCTTATATTTATTCTAATCTATAAATGAATAGTAATCGCTGATGTTACATTTTACAATTAAAATCGATAAAACATCGAAATAGATAAACAATTGTCCATCTGTTTGAATTTATATACATGATAATGTTTTTCTTTCTTTTTTATTTAATATTTTTCTTAATCAGATTAAGGCATCTTTTTCTTGATTTCCTATTTGTGAAATACATGTTGTTTTCATTTAGAAAAAAAACAAAAGTTTCTAAAAAAATGTTTATTGAAATAGTTTTCTACACATTTATTTTCTAAGTTTTCTTTTTTTTTTTTTTTTTTTTTTACTGGTATTCAGCCACTATTGAATACACCAATCAAAATCATTTTGTATCGTCAAATATTTTCTAAATATTCCCCTATTCTCTTGCAAAATCGAACATTTTATCAAATCTTATCATAAATATCAATAAAACTGTAAAATATTCATAAAATATTTCAAATATTAAAAATTGTCGAAATCTCTCAAATCATAATATTAATAAAAAAAATTCATTTTAATCAATATCAAAAAAGTCGTTATTGAAATTGAATTCTTAAACTGTCAAAAACAAACTAAATGTAAAAATGATATTTTCTTTCTCAAAAACACTGCATAATTTTATTAAAACAAACTATAAAAGAATTTTACAATTAAACATATATACTCATGCTGTTTAATTGTAGGAATGAATTACAAATTTTAGTAATAGACAATAAAGGAATGTATTGCAATTTTGTGAGTGAATCATTTTTCACCATTAGCAGTATAAAAATATTTTTAAATTTCGTTTTGAGAACTTTCCACAAAGTATGAAATTAATATATTTTAACAAACTTGTATTTGCATATTGTAGCCCACACAGCCAAATAGCAATGATACTTCCATAAAATGGTATTAATTTCATTAAATAAAAACAAGAATTTTAATTCAAATCCTTATTTAAAATGAAAAACACCCTTAAATCACCAATTAAAAGCATTTAAATTTTTAATAAAAAATATTTCTCGGATTGTAGATAACACGTCATTGTTAAAAATGAAGCTTTTAATAATTTTTTTAATTGAATATTCTAAATATTCCAATTTTAAAAAAATCCTTGATTTTTTTTTTATTGAATATTTAATATCGAATTTTTGAAATAAAAACTTGAACATTCGATAATTTTTTTAAACTAAAGATGGTGTTTTTCTTAATTTGTAAAACAGATATTTTATTTCCTGTCATTCATTCGTCAAACTGATTTTTTTCAATCCCAAAAACTTTTAGAATAAGATAAAAAATTTTTAGAAGAAATTTAAATTTTGTATCTCATTCAACATGATCAAATAATTCAGTTTATTTATTGTTTATCAGTTTTTGTTTTCGAGCAGGAAGGAGGAAAAAATTCTATATTCTAGCTTTATGCAAAATCCTGTTACAAGATATTGCAACAAAAATATTCTCGATTATTAAAGTTAATTAATAAATAGTCATTAAATACTAGAATAAAGTGACAGACTTTCAGTCTGTATCTTTAGCAAAAAAAATACATTTTTATAATCATTCATTTTTATAATCATGCAAAATCCTGTAACAAGATATTGCAACAAAAATATTCTCGATTATTAAAGTTAATTAATAAATAGTCATTAAATACTAGAATAAAGTGACAGATTTTCAGTCTGTATCTTTAGCAAAAAAAAATACATTTTTATAAATTCATATTTTATTATTAGTAAAAAAAAATTTAATAAAAACGTTAAATTCAGCGTCTATATGAGGAATATTCAAGTCAATAAGTTTACTGTACATGGGTTCAGTTCCTACTTCTAACACAGATGATGCTAATTTTGGTTTTAAATATTTTTGAAATTAGTATATGACTAGTTCGATTAATATTTTTACACAAAAAGTGAGCGTAGAAAATGAGCAGAGAACCAAAGGAGTTAAGATCCTTTTATAATGGTCTTAACAACTTGAAGAACACGTGTAAAGAATATTGAATTTAAATCCAAGAATGCTTATTGTGAATTAGAATATTAAATACTTCTTAATAGATAAACATTTTAAGGAATTCTTTCAAGAAAAGAAATATTAAGAATTGAAGAAAATTTATGTCAGTTTTATACAATGGCTACCTTGCAGGATCCTAGTATTTATTCGTTTACTAGATTTTGCATACAATACACGTTGTTATTTCAGTAAATAGAGAATTTTTCATTTTTATAACACTTTTACATAAAGATATATTTTGACAAAGAGTATTGAAGTCACAAAGAGCCAGAAGAAACTCGGTAATCTTTTTTTCATGCGAAGCAAAATCTTTATTTATAACTTTTTACCAAATATTCACGTACTGTAGAATGTTTTTAAGATAATATTCACACGAAGCTCTACAAAAGAAACCGCTGTGGCAACTCAGCAACAGTAAATCCCTACAGGGGAAAGAGAAGCACATCTTCCCTATCCGATGGGGAATCTAGCCCAGTTGTTATTTGGATGCGGTCGTATGAAGACCATATTGGCACCAGTGTATTATGGTGTGCAATTATTTTTATGGAATTTAATTATGAAAATTGTTATTGTTAAAATAAAATATTAAAGGCAACAGGACTTAATAATGAATGCAGATAGCACGCAACTAATAAGTATCGCCACAACCTCTGTTCTCGTAGTTTAATTGTAAAATTTTAAAAGAAATTATTAAAAAATATTAATAAGCTATTTAACACATATTTAATCATTTTCTATCGATATTAAAGGAGAAGAGACAATTTTTAATATATGATAGTAAATAAAATGACTTAAAGAACTATGCATGCATATATATAAAAATGAATTAAATTTATTCAATTTGAAACTTAAACATTGTGTTATCTTATTGTGTTAAATAATTATTCACATAGGAAAGTATCAGAGCTTTTAACTTTTTTTTTGTCTAGGCTTTTTTTCTACAAAAAATAGGAAGCTTCAAAATTCAACAAATGAAAATTATATAAATTTGTTCACATTAAAATAAATATTATAAGAATTACTAAACAAGAAATGAACAATTCTTAGCTAAATAACTGCGTTTCGATAAATGATAATCTTTTATATTAAATGAATAAAATATAATTATAATAAACTAAATGACATTTTAATTGGGAAAAGATTTTTTTGCATTTTTTTATAAAGCAAAATTTTTTTATAAAAAGAGAAACCTATAATATGAAACAATTTAAAGCAAATATAATTATATATATATATATATATATATATATATATATATATATATATATATATATATATATATATATATATATATATATATATATATATATATATATATATATATACAGGCTTTCTAATACAAAAGTTAAATATTAACGTATCTTTAGTTCTTAAAATCTTAAAATTTATACTGCTTTCAAAGAAATAACATGACGTGACAATTATTGCAAGAGTTAATATGAAATTTATTTTCAATAGAAGACAAAAATAAGAAATATTAAAAACCATTCATGTTCGAAAACAATGCTTTAATAGTAAATGAAGGAATTAATCTTTTAACAGTTATATATATATATATAGAACAAAAACACGAAGAGATTTGCTTAATCCTGTCGCGCGTCGCGCCGTTTAACCTATTAAGAACTTTCGAAGACAAGAACTGTCAACACTTTCTTCCGTGTCTTCCCCTTTCATATTATGCTCACCTAATTAATACTGCGTCCACCCATCCGTAATCTCGTTCCTTTGTCTTCTAGTTTTTCGCATTTCACGCTCGGCGAACTGCAAAATTCTTACCATTGACATTCTTACAATGTCACACCTAATCAGTCGCGATGAACTTATCACATTTAGCAAGCATGCGAAAGATTTTGTATTTTTATAAATGCATTTTTATTTTAAATTTTATGTAATATATAATTTTTTTATCCTCAAATGGGAAATATCTTCCTCTAATTAATTATCTTTGTGTGCGAGGTAATATAATATTAATTTTATATATAGATCATGCTTAAGAATTTTTGATATACCAAATCACAATATCATGAGCATTCTGAGCCAAATACAATTTCAAAATTATACAAATAATTTTAAGTTAAATCACGTGAATTTAATTTTATTTTGGGTTATTTATTTTCCAATCAAGTAAGAGGTATTGCAGTAGTTACAGGTTGCAAGAACTAACTAACCGACTTTTATTGGCTTGGTGTGTTTTTGTACATTTCAGAAAAAAAAATAAAATCTGCATTTTTCGAAAAATTCATTGACAACTTTTCAAAAATGCTGATGTAGACAGCGAGAGTCGTTGTTTTCACGACCGAAAGATATAGGGTTCAGTACCTGGCCGAGACGAAGACCAACTGAGAGAACTAGTCATGTTCAAAGGTTCGTTGGCTCCAATTTCTGACCAATGGTATGTCGTGGTGTGGCGAGATTAAACTCAGATATTGATTTCACAGCTTCACTGGCTTTTAACACATTCGCTGCCACCGAAATTTATATGGCCTTCCTGAGAAGCCGAATTTAAAAAGAGTGTTTTAATGATTAAAAACGTTCCTTATATTTTAATCGTAAAACCAGAAAAAAGGAAAAACCGTTTATTTTCGAGTTTAGTGTGAAAACATTTCGGACGCTCTAGGGCGTCAGTGGCAATTTTTTATTTACTTTTCTTTTCTTAGGTTGTGAAGGTCCTGCAATACTTTTACTGCCCGCCATTTTTAAAAATGCACATATAAAAATTTAAACGCAAAATTTAAAAACCAAGCACTGAAAATATGAAAATAATGATTCACTATAACGTGCCTCAAAAACCTCATCGTTCAACCTCCAAATCCGAAATTAAAATGAAGCAGTTTATTTATTATACTCTATCGTCGTCCCAGAGGGTCGCCGGCATGGGAGGTAGAGCCATGCTGACGCGCTAGCGCGTCAGTTGGCAGTAAATGTGTTAAATTTAATAGGCAGTTTGCTATGATTTGATATGCATAACAGGTACGTTCTGCAAAAATAAATTCCCTGAAACGTTTTTTAATAACCTAGCCTATTTTCCGAACTCACCTGCAATCTGTTTGAATAATATTGCAACAGTCGTAAGATTTCATAAATGTAAAATTATTTTTTACCCATATGGTGTCACTATTGATAGCTTTAAATATAAACTAAACGATATTAATAAGCCTTTAATTCTCTAAGAGTCCTTAATTTCATGTTTTCAAAATTAATAATAATAATTTTAGGTACAATAAACGAATGATAGCTTTTAGGAAATATTTTATAAGTGCTTAAGTTGTAAAATCAAGGAATTCTGAAAACAAACTTATTATCAAGCATTAATATCATTCTTTTAAGATATTTGTGATTCTTTTTTATAGTTATTAATAAAAAATATTTTATAAAGCATAAAACAATTACGTATGGTTAAAACCTGTCTATTTTTATAGTATCGCCTGAATTTATATCCTCAACATCTGTCTGATGAAAATCCTATTGAGTTGTTATTATTTAATTATACATAAACATAAAATATTATAAAAGAGTTAATGCAATTAACAAAGATAAAATAAATAAGAAAAACCACTCCTCATATTCCATATGCTATTTGTTTCATATAAGGTATTCACAATTACAGTTATTACTACCAAAACGTGACGGCTGAGATATTCTTCCTTTAAGTCTGCATTTTCACTTTCATCGATGCCTCTAAACTTTCCAAGGACGTTTACCCAGTTCTCCCACTCAAAGAACAAATGTCAAGTTAATGATCCGATTTAGCGAACTTTCAACTCAGCAAACGGATTACTTAAAACATTTTACCTGCCTACAAGGATGCATTCCAGTCTGCACAGAAAAACATTTCTGTTTTCATAGATCCTTAGCCTCACACGATGCCATCTCGATATATCTTCGCCAACGCGTGTTTACAATTATTTTAAAGCACTTTCTTTCAAAAAAAATTGCTGAAGATATCAATTTTATATTTCAATGCTGCTTAATTTGTCAGTGTATATGTATTTATATTTGGGTATTTTACGCTCAGGGATTAGTTTATGTATTATGGCAAATAATGAAATTTTGGTTTCGACTTTCCTGTAAATATTGTACAGTGTCAAACTTTCCATTGAACATAATTTGATGTTCCTCTAGATCCAAATTTTCTAACATCTTGATGCCCTCTAATTTTTATTTTGAATTTAATGAGTCAATTTATAATTTTTATTAAAAGACTCTTGGTGCAATGAAATACACTTTAATTCAGAAGCTCTATGCATGATAAGCATGCAATGATAACAATTATTTAAAAAAAATTCCATTGTGTATGGTAAAATGGATGGCAGCCCATGTTGATCTCATTATTTGATTGCTTTAAATTTGTTTGGTAGTACTCTTTGGAAGAGGGATGTGTCTTCGACCTTATAAAAAATTCGCAGCGCAGCTTCTGTGCTAATATTACACTAATATATATATTTATTTCACAATCATTTACTTTCCCATAAACGTTACATTCCTACTGCATTGAAAACTAACATGAAAGCCTTTCTTAGTATCTATTAAGCTATGCGGGTTGACAAAGCAATGAACAAGTTATCGATTTCACCTGAGAACATTATAAACACATGTTTTGCGCTAACATTCGCATTTGATTTCCTATAAAATAACCATTTTAGAATAATACAACAACATGTGAAGATTATATTACAATTATACGGGTCAATTATGGCATGCTGTAAACCTCTTATTGCTATATAAAATCAATCATGTAATAAAAAGTAATTGTAGAGATTTTTTTACTTCCATATCATTTTTATTTAGGATGAGCTTTTCACAGACTAAACAAATACTAGGTGTAATTAAAATTTTCTGACAAATTTCTGTATATTTACCGAGATAGATTTGTCTGTAGAAAGGTATCAGATATCCACAAACAAATCGATAAAACAAATTACAAAATGAGTGGCAGGCCGAAACTATTTTCCCCACTGTCATTGCTTGGACGTATTTTCATATTAAAACAGAATTGAGCATTGAAACTTTCACTTAGAAATATAGGTTTTGATCAATAACTCTTATGGTGCTTATACATTCTATGCGTAATTTTATTTATTGCACAAAAAAGAATATAACTTATTATTTAGAATGGTAATTAGGTAATTATTTAATGAAATGGTAACGAAGTAAACAAAGATGTAAGTTACAAATATATGTAATAACATTTGAATAGTTTTTCATATACAATTTCCTGTGGATTGAAAATTTTACAAGGGAAATAAATGTTACAACACCAGGGCCTGTTTAAATACATTTACAAATTAGTAAAATAGTTATTTATTATTTGGTTATTTTCAGTGTGAAGAATTTGAATAACATGACAACCATATTTATGATTACATTTGAATTTTTTACAGAATAGTGAAACTTTCCATACATGTCTATAAACTCTATATTTGTGGGAAAGCATTTTTATATTCAATGGCTACTTTGTTAATTTATCCTTTTTTACGTATATATAGCGATGATTATTTGTTGTACCACAAAATTACATCGGTGGTAGCCTAATGGTTCGGGTGTCGGCCTTCCATCTGGAAGGGTGGGGTTCGATTCCCAATGCCGCCAAAGACCCACCGAGACATGCGATATCCGTGATCGTTAAATCTGTGGAATCAAAAGTCCGTGGTCTGTCATTGAACAATTACCATGGGTGCAATGGTCTGAAGAAAATTTACTCCCCCTTTAGATAAATGCCAAACTAAAGGGAGTGGATCCTCTGGTGCTGCCATCTATCGGAGGATTTGTAGAGTAAAGTAATATTTTCACCTTCGTGGTGCTCTTTCTTAAACGAAAGACGCTCCCAATTGACTTAAATTCGCATAAGCATTTTTTATCTTGGCTTGTCCAAGTGGCATTAGTGACATCAACAAAAGCACATCTTCTAATCAAGGCATTAACGCAAATATTCATTCATGAGGTCGATTAAACTACAGCTAATTGACATCTTTCTTGATATGTATCAATCAGTATTTCGAAATAATTTAGCAAAACAGTTGCTTAATGTAAAGGTATAAATTTGTTCATACGCGTAAACTTATCTTTTCATCATCTGTTTGCACAGTAATTTAGTGTCATTGCAATAAATGTGAGGTTCTTATAAATTGCTTTACGCAATATTACTTAACTACACATAACTCCTGAAATATATCGTCTCACTGATGGTAATGCTCTTAAGTTATAGGAAATAATAAATTTTGATAAAACATATGAGACTGATGGTTATGTCCCCAAGAAATAGGAAGTAATAAATTTTGCAATAGGTCACGATTTAACTTTAAGTTTTTGTAGGAAAGCTCACTAATGGTAATGTTCCTTCGTTGGAAATAATATTTCTTTTTGAGTATGCATGGCTTAATTGTTGTGTCTTTAATAAATACTTCACTAAAGATGCTGCTCCTTAGCAAACATAAGTTTTATAGGAAGAGATAGGCAAGACATAAAGAAATAACACGTGTTTTCAGATCCATGTCCCTAAACCGTTTGTTCAGTAATAACTGGAAATTAAATAAAAACAACATTAATTTACGCTTAAAAGGAATTCCACAAGGTTATGATTTTAAGACTGCAAAAAATCTGTCTTAACAAAATTTTGTCCATTTAATTTAAAAGAAAAGTAAAGTATAGATAGGTTAAAGTTAAGCATAAAATATTTTGATCGATAAATGTGTGATTAAATTGGGATCCAGCATTAGTTTATAATTTAGTAAACAGAAGTCGTAGTTTTGATATTGAAATATATATATATATATATATATATATATATATATATATAAACTTTATTTTTTTAGCAAAGTTAATATCCATGGTGAAAAAGCAATGCATGTGTTTCTTTTCATGCCAATTAAATTAATTATTTAGCTTTTTAAAAATAATTTTTAGCTCTATGTCTATATCCTTAAAAGCATTTCATAAATACTTGGATACCTTTATATAAGATCTATATACTTTTCATTAATAATATTTTACGCTTACAAGTACTAAATGCATGATTTATATTCTCAGGTATGTTTTCCATTTTCTAAAAGCCTCTACTTTCTTTTGTTCTTTTCTATCGTCTAAAAAATATTTATTAATTTGAGTTACGAGCATCTAAATTATTACCTATAATGCTTACTTACTTACATTTTATGCATCATAATGTGATTGTTTCTTGTTTTCGGAATTTTACATGCCATGACATATTTCAAGGCCATTTTCACAACTTTTGCTTGTGTTTCTTAGGAAATAAAATTCAGAATAGTAAAATTTTCGCTATACTTAGGGTATCAACAAATGCATGTAATTTATCATTAAAATTTATTTTTCATGGCATGAAATTTTTTATTGTTGTTTAAGAAAGGTCTTTCATATTACCAAATTCTTCTCGGTATGCCTATTTCTAATAATTTATGGAAATAAAAAACAGGAACATGTTTTTAAAAAAATCAAAAACCTTCTATGTTTGCTACTTTAATCAACGTATCATTGGTTGTAGAATATTTCAAATAAAAGACAACCATGTTGGTTAAAGTGAATAGATTAAATATTTAAAACTGTGCATTTCATCCTGCTGGCGCATGCTAATTTAAAGGGAGAGCAATAGTTCAAATGTCGATTTCGCTATCCTTAGTAACTTATATAAACTTAAATACAATCACAACCAAATATATCGAGGTTTACTTAAAATTGCACTTTAGCTGTCACCACTGTTTCAACATACAGCTCTAACGTGATATAAGTGTAACAAGCTGTCACAAATAAAATTATACATCATAAGAAAATGACCAAAAAAATGCAACTAAAGTTGCTATGGAAAGAACAAAATTTGTATTTTCAAAATAAAAAAGTTATTGTTTAATAAAAAACAAAACTGGCTAATATTTTCATGTTATTTCACCGCTTTTTATAATAGACAGTCTAAAAATCTGAAAAATTGATAATTATTTTTAGTGTAGTAATTTATGATTCCCACTAATCATACATATTTTTATAATATATTTCAATAATTTTAGAGTACACGTGAATATAAAATAATTAATAGCTATAACCAATTTCTCTCTTTCTCTCTCTCAATAAATTTAAGCCATTACTTCTTACACATTATTCTCCGCTTTGTTTTTTTTTTATATTATATTTACATATTCATCAGATTCTATTAGCCACATGACTACAGTTGTTTTTAAATTATGTGATAATCAATCGGATTTTTATAGTTAAATATCATAACATTATATTCATATTATTTAGTAACATAATATATTTGATAATAGTATTCTTTAATTGTAAATATGAGTTTTATTGATTTTAGTATAAGTTAATTTAAAGCAAATTTTTTAAAATAAAGAAAATATTTTTTCCTTTGTATTTTTTGGAAAGCATAAAAAAAGCGATATTGTTTTCCTAATAGATAATTTTATTGTTCTTTTTAAATCGAATAAATTCTTTTATTGTTTTCCTTACATATATAATTTTACTATTTTTCTATAAATTAAATACAAATAATCTTTTGCTTTTTCATTTCACGACAAAAAAATGTGTTTGTAGGGGGGGGGGAGCGTTAAGAAATCAAACATATTGCTTACTTTTTAGAAGTTAATATCTTCATTAAATATAAGAGGGGTTGAAATAAAATTAAGGCACTACATTTTATTGATTAGGCGATAAAATATGTTCTCATATTTTCCTAAATTCTTAAAATATATTAATAATAATTCTAGTATTTTAATAAAGAGACATTTCTCCTTTTTATGAATCTTTCTGAATTTATCTTATTTAAATAAGCTTAAATAATAACAATCATCCAAATTTGTATTGGTATATGTGGATGTAAATACTGTAACCCTATAATATTTACAATTACAATCCTTATTGAATTTTATATGATTAGAAAGTCAATTGCTCCTAAACTCTCTCTCTCATTAAAAAAAAATGAAAACATTTTCTAACAAGAATAATAAATGCCAAAAACAGACTAAAAATGAAACATTAGATGCAAAAGTTATACGATTTGAATGGAACATGGAAATTTTCAACTATTTAAATTTAAGTTTCACATTTTTATAAAATTAAAAAATGTAATTTTTCTTTCTAGCTTAGTTAAAAATTATATAAAATAAATAGCTTATTTGCATAAGTTAAAATGACATTATATTCCCGTATTAATAAAACGAAAAACTATTTTACTGATAGGTAAATAAAATGGTTGCCAAATAAAATGCAAAATATTTCAATAGGGAAGAAAACGAACATCATAAAATGAACGACTTTCAAAGATCAAAAAGATATTTTCTCTTACCTGCGTCTTGAGAAGACCGAATCCTTTTTACTTGCGCTGAGGAAAAACCGCGCGTCCCAAATTAAAACGAGAATTACTTCGAAGAAGGGCATGGCAACAACTAGAGTCTTGCGCATGCGCGCGAGACAAGTTAAAAAAAACACACCAATAGGTTGACAAAATAGGCCACTTTCGCTTCTTGTCCTGCTTCTTAACGGTAAAAACTTCGTCAGAATGCCCGTCCATTAGTCTTATTAGTTTACTTAAGTGATTCTGATACAATAATAACACTCTAATGAATGCGAGTGGAAATGAATTCGGTAAATTAATTTACGAATCAGAATTTAACGAAGAATATAAGCGTGATAAGATCGGCATATAAATATTTTTTTACGATAAGGTCATGTTTGATATTTTGTCTTGGGTCATATCCGCTATGAAATCCATACAGATATAAAAACAAGTTATAAAATTTGCGGAAGAAGTGAAAGAATGACCTTTATCAGAAAAACAAAGATGCCCACGATGAGTACAAGCCTTAGGGGTTGATGAATATTAATAAGGCAATTAAGTAATTTAACTTAATATGGATTACACAATGGTCACTGGAATTATTTTAATTATCAAGCATAAAGGATATTAAGTAAATTTACACTGGATACCCTATAAGTAATCATAGTTTATTCCAAAAATAAGCCATTGAAATTTGAACTTCACATCTTTCGTATAACAACATTCATAAAGAATATTTTAACTTTATACTTGTGTGTTAGGGTATTTCTATCGTGCTACAACTAAACTGAAGGATATATGTGCTAAAATATTTAAAATAAAACAAGAATTAACAGTCCATAAAACGCAGCCGGGGTCATGAAAAATATATCATCTATAATTTATATTTGTATTAGTAATTAATGTTTGTATATGCTAATATGGAACAGTGGCGGGAGGAGGGGCAAGGGGGTCTATCATGCCCCGGATGCCCTTTTGAAAGGGGCGCCAAATAGTAGTTACGAAAATTTTTTTCAGAAAAATTTTATTTCTTTTCAATTGAAATATCAATTTTATATTCGGCGAAATATATTTTTAACTTAATAATTTTTGTCTCCTGCTGAAGAGCTTGCCATAAATGAAAATGTTCCTATTTTTATATTTCCATATTAACAAGTTAGTATAGCTTAGTTCGTATTAAAAAGTGTGTTCTTTTAATCGCGTTTTCCATTATCTTTTCTGACAGTTTTTAATACTTTGCTCAAAATCTGTGGTGATTTATCTTTATTTTGTATAGTAAATCTTGTACATGTAATGATGGAAATATGTTAATTTTTTTTCTGATAAAAATTCTGAAACATAAATTACATTGATTAGTTTCATTTTAATGAATTTGAGATGATTTTAGTTTCAACTTATTTATCAAATAATATGTGTTGATGTTATTTCTCTCGATTTACGAGTCAATAATTTAGAGAGATTCCAAAAAGGTAAGCTATCTAATCTGTAACTGATTTAACTTAGTGAATGCAGTAAGATTCACCATGTGCTTTAGAATTCTAATTTCTTAAAAGATGTCTAAATCAAATTGCATACCTATGAAAAATTGTAATATTCATTAAGCACAAATAAATCTTTTCTACTCAAAACATAAGGAATATTGCATCGACTGACAAATACATCATTAGAAACTCGCATAATGTTATTTATCATTTAGGAATTTAAAAAAAAAATTGTAGAAATTTTGATGTTCTAAAATATTATATGACTTGATATTCATTTTTTATAGTTATTATAAAATATTTTATTTAATAAACAATATATTTTGTCTTATAAATAAAAAATGTGAAGTTTCAATCTCATTTTGACTAAAATAAAATTAAAAAATCACTCTCTAAAAATGAAATTTTATAAAACTGAAATATTATTAATAAAAACTTGTCAAATTATAATTAAAACACAAGTGAAAACTTTTCTTTAAAGTTTCTTAAAATCTGCATTTTTTAAATAATCAATGAGAAATGTATGAAACCTACGAAAAATTTCATTTCAAATGAAATGAATGGATGTTTGTAAAGTATTTCATTTCTCGATTCTTATTAATTTACTTTTATAATTACAATTATTATTATAAATATATAAGTTACGCCACATTCTTATCACTGAAATTTCCAATAGACAACAGTTATACGATAATGGAATTATGGTACTAAGAATTTTGTCAAGTAAATAAAATATGTCTCACAGCATATTCTTTTGCGAAGCTCCTAAATAATAAGTTCCTTAAACTAGCATGGCTGTGTTCAATAAAATCCTAGAAAAATATAATAAGTATTTAAATATATCATAATATATACATTCGATATAGCTTAGAATTTCAGTGAAGATAAATTTGGATGATATAGTAAATCTGTAGAAAACTTCGTTTTAAAGTATACTACTCATTATAAATAATTAATGTTACATAAAAATTTCTAATGATTTTGATTTTTAATTTTTCACTTGTTGATTAAAATAATTTCATTTGAGCCCCTTCCTTATCAAACAAAGAAGGGACCCTACAAAGATGGAAAAAAACCAAAAGTGTTAAAAGAATCAAATTACTTGAAGATATTGATTTTTATATCCATTTCACTTACTAAAAATCATTAAAAATATCAGAAAAATAAGGGATATAAAACGTAACTGAAAGATGTTATTGAGACTTAAAACTTCATGGAGAAATTCTTGTACATCACCCCAGAGAAAATAAAAAGAAAAAAAAAAAAAAAAAAAAAGCTCGGTATTTACTTCAAGCTTTGTAGTAATCTCTTAATCTACTATAGCGTTAAACTCGTGAACGTGACTTGTTGAAATGTGTTTCTCATTAGCGGTCCTCTTTGTCCGAAAATGTTTGTGTTCATCAATAGACTGACCTCCAACAGAAGATAATTTTTTTTTTTTTTTTTCAAGACAGCACTGCAATATCCAATCAAGAGAATTGTGCTCCTAGAATCGAAATACGATACAACGCTGGAAATAGAAAAGTAATTACCTCCAAATGCTAGGAAAAAATTCATAATTTCCTTTTATTTTAACTATTTACCCGGTTAGAATATCATCATTTCACACTCACAAATTTTCGTCTTTAGTGCTATTTCGTTAAGAACTTCGTTGGAAATGTAAACTTTTGAGTAAATTTCATTTTCTCTCTACAACTTATTCTTTACATTTTGCTTATTTAGCAGATTTTTTTAGCCATCACAAATATTTACTAACAAACATGTATAGTTTTGAAATTTAAAATCAAATTGCTTATTTAAAATCATTTATTTGAAATCAAAATATTTAAAATTTAAAGATTTTCGAAAATAATTGTTATTTGATTTGTAATTTTGTAGCCTTTATATTAATACATTAAATTGAAAAATTATTTTTTAGAAAGTTAAAAGATCAGATGTATTAATAATTTTTTATGTGTACACATAAAATGTTTTTTGATTTAAGATGTGTACATAAAAAATTCATAATTTCCTAAACTAACTGTGTATTTCAGTTTATATAATGAAAGCATGTTTAGCTTGGAAATTATTATAAGGGAATTTAGGAAAAATTATTATGCTTTGTAAAAAGCTATAGATTAGTAATATTTTTGGAATGTTGTAAAAGGATTCAGAATAAAAATAAGTTCCTTTTTTAATATGAATTAGCCTCTTATTTTAATTAAGATATGTATTTTAAAGTCATAAGAAAGTCTTATTAAGCATATTATAAACATAAGTTGAAATTTTTCAGTAAGAAATTTTCTCAGAGTAAAATCATAAGATAGTGTTACGGTAAAAAAGTGACTAATCCGGCAATTATGTATAATAACCGATGATTATACATAATCCCCACTAAACTCGGTAAATGTGATAAATTATTGAAATATATAGATAATCCTGTAAATATATGTATAATCCCCAATACGTGATGGGAAATGTCGTAAATTCCGATCACTTAGTAGAAAAATGATATTTTAATTTCAAAGAATGCTATATTAAATAATTTATCCAAAAGAGTTTGAAATACATCACGATAACTTAGAATAAAACATACAATTATCTCTCATTTAAAGTTTTTGTACGTTCATTTCAGTAGTATATATATATATATATATATATACATACGCATATATATATACATATATTTATACATATATATATACACATATATATATACATACATATATATATATATATATATATATATATATATATATATATATATATATATATATATATATATATATATATATATATATATATATATATATATATATATATATATATATATATATATATATATATATATATATATATATATATATATATATATATCTGACTTAAAAGCTATTCAAAAACACAAAATGTGATCAAAATTACTAATAGTAAATTAAAGTCTAGATTGTTATTTCAAAAAATAATTAATTTTTATTTAAACAATTCAGAACTTTTAAATTGAATATTAACTAGTTCTTATAGATAAATTTTATATTTTGTTAATTAAAAGATTTGGAAAAAAGCGAACAGTTTAGATTATTAGAATTTATAAAAACACACTTCCCTGTCAAAGCAAATTAAAACCATATTCTAAGAAATAATTTATTTATATTTGATTTAAATTTACTTATTTACATACTTTAGACTGCTATAACACTTATAATTACAGTGTGCCAGATTTTTTACATTTTGACTTAACAAATTTGCATTATGTCTCGAAACACATGTTTAATATCATTGAATCCCAGAAAAATGATTTTCTAACACAATCTTTGACTAATTGTTAAATTTCTGTAAGTTTGATATGTACTGATGCATTTCCCAATCCTATTCCAGTTAAGATTTTTTTTACTAAATTTTTATCTCAAATTTAAAGGTACAACCTGAGACTTAAAAATTATCTATATTTAAGATTATTTTAAAGTAGATACTTTGCTGTTGTTATTTGCATTACACTCTTATTACATGTTTATTCTATATATATATATATTACTATTTTTTGAGGTGGTCGCCAAATTTGGTACCGTACTCTGGCGCCAATTGTACGCCACTGATATGGAATAAATGTGTCGTCTGGTTTGGTTTGATTTGTTTGTCGCTCAACGGTCATTTTTTTACTCACGAGGATAATTAGACCGGGACCAACGGTTTAAATTGGATTCCTAACCACTATAAACATCCATGCCCAATGTGGGATTCAAACCCACGAACTGTTGAACCGAAGACAAGAGCGCTTACCATTCGGCTGCCAGCTCGGAAAAAATGTCGTCAGAAACGAATGCATTTTCTATTAGTGAACTATCCTGAAGGCGACAGGTTCATTACAACACAATATAAGGTTGCAACTGAAACATAACGAGAGCCACGCCGTGTTACAAAAATCTATCATTAATATATATTTATGTATTCAATAATTTATATATATATATATATATATATATATATATATATAATAAAATTTTAACTGATATTCTTTGATCTCTATTTCCGAAGTCTGTTTGTTTTCAAGGCTTCATTTATTAAATTGTTTGAAATATTTTCTTTTGTGCAGCATCTTGAATCATATAGGAAGATGAGTTTTGCACATTATAATTGCAAGATCACCGACCACGGAAGTAGAAACACTTATTTGAGAATATTTGGTAAACATTTTGAAACATTTCCAAAATAAATAATTCGTAATTTAAATAATGGTTATGTTACGAGGTTGCCATCTGAGTTAGCATCTTCCTTTAGGTATTCAAAATGATATCATCGCAGACCAGGATCCGAACAGAAAATTTCAAGACACTGAGTTCGAGACTGTAAAAACAACATTATATATAAAGTAATACTATAATGTTAATATATATGCTTGTGTTTTTTTACATATATAAATAATATTAATATGCCGTCTTACTGGTTCTTTTAGTTAGTAATATTATACTAAGAAATTATGCTTTATTTAAATACGATAATAGGATGTCGAATTCTAAATATACGAAAGATTTCGGATTCGGTCCTAACCACTATGTAATGAACTACTAGACACTGATGTTATACTTCTAACTTCTGTATTCATGTCTCTCAGAATGAATGCTTGAAAGTTTTACACTCACTCACCCACCCACACACACACACACACATATATATAAAGTTTTGAGATACAACTAGGTTTTTAAAGTTATATTTACAAAATTTTAGGTCTGTCCAAAGTAGTCTCCTCTAGCATCAATGCACTTTTGTAAACGAATTTTCTACAGATTAAATGCCTCAAGCAATTCATTTATTCATGATTAATAGATGAAAAAAATGCATTTATGGCCATATCAATCTCTTCTGAAGGAAAACAACGTCCACGTAGTTCTTTATTACATTAAAGAATAAACAAAAGTCGCACATAGCTAGATCAGGTGAATACGGCAGATGTTCGATCACTTTAATTTGTTTTTGTTTAAGAAACTCAACTGTTAATCCGGCTGTATGTGAAGATGCATTGTCATTGTGAAGCATTAGTCTCCTAGCATTCAGTTCTTGTAGAATTTCTGGAAGACATTTAGTGATATACCAGTTTGCTGTTATTGTCTTCTGTTCTTCCAACTTGATGGCCTTGACCAATCCCGTACTTCTGTAGAAAACGGCATACATCACTTTTTTCAGTGCGCGCTGTTTTTTTCACTATTGTCTGCTTGGGATCATCTTCAAAGACCCATACTTTGCTTTCTTGACGTGTTGGAACGTCAAAAACAGTATGTACGTTTCATCACCTGTTACAATTTTAGAAATGATGCGGTGGCCACCCTCATTTAGCAATTTAATAGTTTCTTTACTCATTCTGACACGCTCCTCTTTTTGGTGCTCAGTTAGATTATGGGAAATTCAACAGCAAACTACTTTTTTCATAAGTAATTATTTTTGTATGATTTTGTGTATGGCTGCGGATCCAATATTATGTTATTTCTGTATCATTTGATAGCGATTATCATCCATTAACATTTTTCGTATGGTAGACACATTATCCGGGATTACTGCCGACGGCAGCCTTCCTGTGTGTTCTTCATCCTGAAGAAAATTGCGACCTCTTCTAAATTCTCTAAACCATCAGAATACAGTTGCACGAGCTGGAGATTTATCATCAAATGGTAATTTCAGCCGTTGAACACATTCTTCTTGGTTTAATCCTGCTTTAAAATCGTAGAAAACCATAGCGCGAAAATGTTCTCGCGTCAACTCCATTTTCTCTTCTGTTTAATATTTATTCTACGCTAAACAAGTTGAAGTAAGTCAGTAAAAAATCGTCTTCTGTGTTAAAATACTTTGTATTTTAAAATTAAACTGTTATTTTTATTTTGTAAATTCTCGTCATGGGAATGCAGTTAACAATCTATGAAGCCTATCCAGAGGACAAGAATAAGACAGGTGTTTATTTGTCTTAAGCAGGCCTTCGGTCTTTAGGTTGTTCATCAGCATAGCAATACGGGACGAACTTATGTCTCGCGAAATTTTTTTAAATGATCCTCTGGTTAATTTTTCTAAATTTATTTTTTTATCTTGAAAATGCAAACAGATAATTGAAATTATTAGGAAACAAAGGTATAAATTTCTATTCTCGAATTTATATATATATGCAAGAAAAAACTTATACAAGTGCTCGCTGGTCACATGATTTTCTATTGTGCAATGCTCAAGTTGCTTATGTCTATTCTCTTTTGATGATTCATTACAGGTCATGTGCCTATAATTTTAAATGTGCCGGAGCCTAATATCTCAGCGTGACCTCGCGGTAGGGCTGTCCCGGATTAATTAGCCCTCGTGTGCAAAAAATGGCCGTTGAGCGACAAACAAGCCAAGCCAAGATGACTTCGCGGTAGGACAAAGGTGTTCAGAGCATAAAATCCCAAGTTCAATCACTGCTGCTGTTGAACGACGGGAGATGGATATTGCGCTTCTGCCCTCTGCATGGTCGTCAAACAACGTGGGTGCTTCAGAGTTTTCTCAATTCCTTCTTTTTCGACACGGGAAATCATCTCACTGTCAATGAAAAATCCACATGGAAGGCAATTTACGCCGTGAGCTTTAAAATGCCATGCAACGGCCTTCAGTCATTAGGCTGTAAATAACGAAAGAGAGAGAGAAGGAAAAAAAAGAAAAGAAAAGCTCTGCTACTTGAAAAATCGGCACAGAAGGGCATGAAACTTTCATATAAATGGATTGGTAGAAAGTTGTTAAGAATATAAGAGAGAGATTAATAATTTTCTGCTTTATTATTCCTGTACAATACGTTTCTAAATTATTCAAGCACATAGTTTTCCCAAATTGAAATAATATTTCAAAATATGCTTCAAACTTTTCTAAAGAAAATGTCAGTACCAGACCATGCTTCATCAGTACATACAGACCAGGTTCAGAAACCATGCTATTCTGCAGATGTAAATGAATCAAAGATATTGCTAATAAAACAAATTTCTAAAAAATATCTATTATTTTCCCTTGATAAACATTTAATATATAGATTTTTATCCTTCTTTTTATAAAACAACTTTTCATCTCTTGAGTGGGTCGATAAACTGAGTACCAAGCATGCTTAGGAACTAAACACTGGGGGTTACACACATTAGGCTGAACACCTAATCGGGGCATATGCTTTGCACCGCAGGGCCTCTCGGTCAAGAAAACATAGATGGACACTGTAAGCCTTGGCCCACATGAGCTGTCGCGCCACAGAGTTTAGTTTAGTCTTTTTTATAACCCCTCCCCCGGGCTCTTATAACTTATATTTTTAATAAAAATCTCTTCTTTTAACGGAGTCATTTAATTGCGAATAAATAATGAGAATCAAGCAAATAATTTTATTTGCATATCATCATATTATAAAATATTTTCTCATATTTAGCAATTACTTTTAAAAATTTTATCGGTTAAATTTTAATGAGACAATATCAAGCAAAATTTCTATTTTTGAAATTTTTATTGTATAATAGTTTTTTTTTAAATAAATTTATTACATAGTTTATAAACTTCACTCTTTATAATATCATAAATCTTATATTATTTCACTGTAAATATAATAGTATTTTCATAAAAAATTTTAAATAAAATCTTATTACAACAAAAAGAAAATGCATATAATTTTATCTATTGTATTTTCCCTTCCGATAAAAATTTAATATCATTATGATAGATATTATAAAATGACTTAATAAAACATAGCAAACAGAATGGAACCATAATATAGTGCAGTACTTTTAAAGTAAATTCTACAATGTGTGTGAAAAGGTTAAGAAAATTAATTTCCTATAGTATATTAAAAAGTATGTAAAAAAAAAAATAAATAAAACTCTTAAAGAATAAATGCGGTTTTGGCTTATTATTGAAATATGTGATTAACATATTTCTTTCCAAATATAATTTTATGCATATTAAGTTAAAAAAATTATTGTTTGATTTAATGTTTCATATTGTTTTTCTCTATACAAAATAAACAAGATTCAGTATTCTACAATGCATTTAATTTTCGTAAAAATGTTCATATGTACATAGAATTTTAAGAAAACTCTATTATTAAATTTTAAATTTGAAGAAACAAAATAACTTATCAAAAAAATCGTGCCTTTCATGTCTTTTTTATTTTAGATCTACATAAAAAAAGCTTAGTAATAACACAAGTAAAACTGAGGTAAGAGGGGAAAATAAATTACTATACATATATTTTTCATCATAACTGAAATTTTTTTTGGATTACTCAAGCCATGATTTATTCCTTCAACTTTATAGTTTGCTTATCATGCAATTTTTTCTCTCAACTTTTGTTTTGTATGAATGACTTTAATAATATTTTATCTAAATTATTGTATTTTAAATATAATTTTTTGTTAATATAGAAACAGTAAAAAAAAAAAAAAATAGAAATGAAACATACCAGTTAAATATGATATCAGTCGGTATGTTTTAATAAATATGATTCAATTGAAAAGAATAAAACGACAACGATTTGTAACAAAAATTAACTTCATAGTATTTAGTATGAAAAGATAGTTTGAGAAGTTTCCCTTAAAAATCAACTTCTCATTAAACAAACAAATAAAATATTTATTAAAAAAATCAGAAAAATAATTCCCAAATAAACGTTTTTAAAAAGCTTTTGATTATATATAAAACTTAATAATAGATACTATTTTTCGATCAATCCAATGTGTTTGTTGCCATAGGAAATGTGTTTTAAAAAGAGAATTTGTGAAGTAATCATTTTAAAATGAAGTGTGGTTATGTATTTAAAAATCTTAAAGAAAAAAAAAGTTGATTATAAATTGAGTAAAAGAGCTACCAATAAGTCAAAGTGCAGTTAAAAATCAAATAATAAAATTAGGAATATATATATTGCTCTGAAAATACATTAACGATCTAAAATAGGCAGAAATATATTCAATTGCTTTAAAAGATGGTAATGAAAAAAAGAGTTATGATAATAATCAAATAATAATTTTCGCTCGGTGTGAATCGGATTATATATTAAACAAACAACTAATTGAATAAAAAGTAACTTCGAAAGATAATGGTACTAGTTTTGATGTTTAAAAAAAATTGATTATGCCGTTAAAAAAATTCAATACTGCCCCGATGAAAAATTGTTTGGTTTATAACAAATAATATGGTGGAAAAATCATTGACTTCCTTCGGAAGTTTCAATAAAATATTGAATATTCTCTGATTGAATTTCATTGCATAATATACCCAGAAGTTTCATGTGAGAAGTAAATCTTAGAAACATTTTCCATTATAATGACAGTTGCAATAAGAATCATCCATTTTATAAATGCAAGAAATCTTAATGAATGAGAAATTGCACAATTATTAGAAACTAAGTTAAAATAACTTGGAAGTTTGATAACACTTGATGGCTTGGTTTTTCTCGAACTCTTAATGGATGTGTCTGTTTATTAGAAGAAATAAAACTATTTTTGGATTAAAAATATAAAAAAAGTCATTGTGAAGAATTTTGAAATATGTATTGGTTAAATGATGTATTCTTATGTGGCATCAGTTAAAAAGCATTCCAATTCCCTAAATAAAACGTTTTTAAGGAAATAATCAAATTATTCAGTTGAATAGTGTTTGAAACTAATAAAATATTTATGACGAAACATGATAATGTCATTCAGGATTTGGAAATAGGAAATATTTTCTCCAATTTTTTAATAATTGCTAAACACAAAATTTTTAATAATAAATTTAACCTTCAAACAAATTCTATCAAAAAAATTCAATCACTATACAAATCATTCATGGAAAATCTTTTATAAAAGAGATGTAATGAAATTTAAAACGTGAAAATGTATTTTGTTTTATATTTTAAAAAAATGGAACTCAAAACAATGTAATAAACCGAATTTACCAATTTAAGCGTATCCGGGATTAAGAAAGAGAATTTATTGAATTTCAAAACACAGAATACTATGGAAGAATAAATTTTAGAGATTGATTTCTGAAGATGAAAGAAGACTTTTCAAAAAACATAGTAGTTTGTAATGATTGCAAAACTGAAAATATTGTATTAAACGTACGAGAATCTTCACCAAACAATGTTATTTCAATGATGAAGCTTGTTAATGATGTTCTATGACGATGTTTAGATCCACATATTTGTGTGAATATTTGCTTTTTTACGATCAAATTTCACTAATTTAAAAACCAATAACCTTTAAAATCAATTGTCCGAGAAAAGCTTTGAACTAATTAAATGTGGAATACAAGCTTAATGTTGGGAAGAACTTACCAAAAGTAAGCAACAATAGAATTTTCACTGAATATGGTTTTATTATTAGGTATAATGATTCGGTTACATATTTATCTGCAATTGTTGTGTTTATTGATGAATAATAATTCGTAATATAAATATATGCGTCTTTTATTCTTTGCTCATTCAAATATACAGTGTAGATGAGTTATCATTTGGTGGTAAAATTCAATATATTACCCCATTGGCTTAAGTTTTTTGATATATGCCCTTTTACTTTTTGCTTTTTTACTTTAAAGAGGAAACGTAAAAACAAAAGGAAAAGTAATCGTTTCTAGAAGTTTTTTAAAAGTAGAAGCATAAGAAGAAAAAAAAAGTGAATGGTCAAGTTTTTCTATTAACAAATTTTCGGTATTGCCAAATTCTTGTTACCCTTTTTACCCTCTTCAGAATGGTATCACTGACTTCGTAAGAAATGAGAAGGTACTTAAAAAAAATAAAGAAAATTTGACCCACTTTTCAAAAATGATTCTCTATTAATAGCCTACGTGATACAAAATCATATATATATATATATATATATATATATATATATATATATATATATATATATATATATATATATATATATATATATATATATATATTTATATATATGATTTTGTATCACGTAGGCTATCAGTAGAGGACCATTTTTGAAAAGTGAGTCAAATTTTCTTTATTTTTTTATATACCATCTCATTTCTTACGAAGACAGCGATACCATTCTATATATATATACCTAATTATTATACCTAATTTTTCGTACAACTCATTCATTCATTCATGGCGGGCCAAAGTCTTCTGAACAAATTTCTTCCAGCCACCTCTATGGGCAGCCAAATTCATCCAATTTTTTGTTCCAAGGATCCTACAGTCTTCTTCGACTGCATTCACCTATCTCAGCTTTGGTCTTCCTCTTCTTTTTACGCTGATGGGTTTTGCAAAAAAAATTTCCCTTAGTGTTTTATTGTCCTTCATTCTAATAACATGTCCAACTCAACTAAGACGGCTTACTTTAATGTGATGTACAATGTCTGGCTCCTTGTACATTCAATAGATTTCTGTATTATCTTCTGTGCCAGACCCCATTTTCATTTGTACCTCCAAATATACTTCTTAAAATCCTGCGTTCAAATGAACCCAACAGCTTCTCCTCTCTTACAGTCAAAGTCCAAGTTTCCGAGGCATATTTCAAAACGGGACGGATAAGCGTTCTATAGATCTGTATTTTCGTGCAACTGCTCGGCTTATATTTACAAGGTTTCACGTTATCTTGAGACAATATAAAATCAAATTTCGACATAATCATTGGAGAAAATGATAAATTGTGTTAATTTATTTATATAACACATTTTATTTTGTGAAGACATAAAAATTGTTCTAATGTTCACACATAGTAAATTATGTCATTACTTTATATCCAATTAAATAAAGAGTTGGAAATTTGAGTTTTGGTGGAACAAACATTTGCCTTATGTGATGGAAGTGTGTATTTCTAATTCCCCAATCCACAACTCCCTACTTTCAACACAATCTCAGTGACTCAAAATTTCAAAATAACGCTTTCAAAAATATGAAAATTAAATATATGAAAAAAAATGTGAAAGTTAGATATAAAATTTAGTAATATACTTGTACTTTTATTTCTGAGTCATGAACTTAAAAGTTAATTTAAATTTATTACAAGTATTATAATTCAACTTAAGGTTTTATTAATTTTATTCTCACTAAACTGGTTTTCATGATTTTCCTACAGTTTCCTCTGTAATTTGATTTTAGTTGATTTTGGACAATTTTGTTTATTCTACTCTCATTTTCTCTACACCATTTTTGAAAACCAAAGTGGAAAAGTAAGTTTTAAGGCGATTAAAAAATGTAAACGGTAGAAAAAAGTCAATAATAATATTTACAAAAAGTTTTTTGATAAGAAAACAAATTTATTTTAGCAGGGATTTTGAAAATTTCAATAAAACTAATTTTAAAACAAATTGGTAGGGAGCGTGTTTGAAAAGAAAGTAAAAAATGTTTTCTAAGGAAATCAATGTATGTAATATTCAGTCAATTTCACGTTAAGAGAATGTTTTATTTTAAGTTATTGTGATAAAGAAGAACAATTTTTACATAAATGTTTTCAAAAAGTGAAAAAAAGAAAGAAAAGAAAAGAAAGAAAGAAAGAAAAACGTATACACTTTTATTTTCTAAGAAAATTTTTAAAAAAAATTGGTTTAAATTTTTTACTTGTTTAACATTGTAACGAGAAAAACAAATATCCTTATTTAATGTATCTGCGAAATGGTTGTTTGGGATTGATTTGATTGATTAGGAACTACTGGCCGAAATGGAAAGAAATTTATATTTAGATGCTGGCTAATTTAAAATAGGTTATGTTTCATTACACAAATTTGATTATAGACATCGTAATTAATTTAATACTCCTTTATGTAATTACTCATTTCAGAGTTGATTATGCTGCATTCTATTCAGTTTTGGAAATCAGCTGTACTAAGAAGGAGACATGTTGTTTTCTACTCCTTTTAAAAATTGTCCTCGATGCATATTTGATGCATTTTATGCAGGTAAAAAATATGTGTGATATCAAATCACCTCCTTCTATATATGTTCCCACATAATTAATAAAAAAAAAAAATATTTACTACATAATCCCTATTTTTGAGAAAATTATATTTATATCCACTAAGGCGAACTTGTTTTTAGTTTTTCCAATGCTCTGCCGATCGGGAATGTACTGGAAGGCAGCTCAGAAGTGTCCCGATTTTATTATTTAATTACTTCGTTACTACAATTTTACAACTCATTCGTTTTTTTTTTTTTTTTTTTTTCCTCTCCTAACTGATCTATACATAAAACCTCCTTTTATTGTAAAAGAACAGAGTTTGGAACAAAACTAATAATAAATATTTTTAAGAAAATAACAAAAATATTATCTTTCCAAATTGCAATTTTTCCTCTAAGATGTTTTACGTTAGAAGCCAAAACTGTCGAAAGCTGGCAACTTGGCGACTCCAATTTTTCATTATAACTGCATTCTTTCACAAATGCTTAGCTATTTGTGCAAAGCTTAATGCTATATTTTGTTTATTTGTCACTATATAGTTTATATTCTCTTAGCTTATATAATTTTATTACTTATAATTCCCATGCAGACCAGCAATAATTACTAAAAAGCATTAGTTTGCATTCACTCTGAGAGGCAGGAAAGGCCTAGATCGGGGACGTTGAGATAAGTTCGTAGTGGCCCCGCCTAGATGGTCGGAAGAACTACAAACATTTATTCTCCGTCTTTTGCATGCTGTTTCTCTTCACTGTCCTTCGTTAACCCTAGAAAAATTTTCCATGAATGTTTCGAATGGTATCCATTTAGCTTCGACAATCATACTAGATTATTTCACTGGTACGAGGGTCACTCTGAAATATTTGACTTTTTTCACATGTAATTCTTCATGAATGATTTTATGTATGGCTGCGGATTCAATGTTAAGTTCCTTCTGTATCATTTGATAGGTACAGCGATTATCATCCATTAAAATTTTTCGTACGGCAGACACATTATCCGGGATTACTGCCAACGGTGTCCTTCCTGTGTGTTCTTCATCCTGAAGAAAATTGCGACCTCTTCTAAATTCTGTAAACCATCTGAATACAGTAGCACGAGCTGAAGATTCTTCACCAAATGCTAATTGCAACCGTTCAATGCATTCTTCTTGATTTAATCCTGCTTTAAAATCGTAGAAAATAATAGCGCGAAAATGTTCTCGCGTCAACTCCCTTTTCTTTTCTCTTCAAAATTCATTCTATGCTAAGCAAGTTGAAGTAAGTCAGTTAAAAATCATCTTCTGTGTTAAAATACTTTGTATTTTAAAATTAAACCATTATTTTTATTTTGTAAATTCTCGTCTGCGCGTATCTCAAAATTTCAGAGTAACCCTTGTATAACATAACTGGTATGTCTTTTTGAAACAAGTTCTTCCTAGTGTTAAGAATGCTATTCCGCTTCCCATATAGAAAAAACGTATGGGGATAACAAGTGGTGGCCCCGTGGCTTGGTCTTTCCGCTCACCAGATCTAAGCCCTTCGGACTTTTTTTCAGAGGACACATAAAATCTTCAGTGTATGAGAAGACATCTCTGCACTCTGGACTCATCTGAAGATCGTGTGGCGATAATATATATATATATATATATATATATATATATATATATACATATATTATCGCCACAAGATATATATATATATATATATTATCTATATATATATATATATATATATATATATATATATATATATATATATATATATATATTATATATATTATATATATATATATATATATATATATATATATATTATCGCCTCCTTTCTCATTAACCTTTTCAATGAAATCTATTTTAAAAGTGCAACTATAAAAATGTCTCTTCATTTTCAACCAAGAACGAATAAAACAAAGTTATAAGGTAGGAAAATAATTAGGAAACCATCCAGTTTCTTGTCTTGTACATTTTTCGATACTCCTCAAGTTCTACCTTAATAGTTATTAATTTGAGTTAAAATTTTCGGTAAGTGTTTTCAGTTTTCGAAAATTACTAATTCATTTTTTTGATCATATCTTTGATGGAATTATAATAGATATCATTTCAAAGGACCCACCCAATAAAAAGACGGATGCAGAAAATAACATTTATCTTTTCATGCTCATAAGTAGATAGAATCGGTCGTAATCCTCGGTCCTTCAACTCTAGTCTTTCATGATCTGTATTTGAAAACAAATAAGAAATTAAAGTATAATATTAAGTAGGGTCGAATGAAAATTATATATATATACACACTACTGGCCATTAAAATTGCTACACCACGAAGGCGACATGCTACAGACGTGAAATTTATACGAAAGGAAGAAGCTGTGATATGCAAATAATTAGCTTTTCAGCGCATTCAGACAAAGCAGGAGCCAGTAGGACATCTACATAAACGAGGAAATTGTTCAGCCGGTTCCTCATACACAAATTGCATTTGAACGTTGTTGCCTGGTGAAAAGTTGTTCTGATGCCTCGTGTAAGAAGGAGAAATGCGAACCAGCACGTGTCTGACTTTGATAAAGGTCGAATTGTAGCATACCGGAATTGCGGTTTATCTTATCGTAATATTGCTGCTCGCGTCGGTCAAGATCCAATGACTGTTAGTAGAATATGGAATCGATGGGTTCAGGACGGTAATACGGAACACCATGCGGGATCTCAACGGCCACCTATCACTAGCAGCCGAGAAGACAGGCATATTATCCGCATGGCCGTAATGGATCGTGCAACCACGTCCCGAGCCGTGAATCAAGAAACGGCGTCGTTTGGGAGACAACAAGTGTCTGCACGAACAGTTCGATGACGTTTGCAGCAGCATGGACTCTCAACTCGGAGACCATGGCTGCGGCTTCCCTTGACGCTGCGTCATAGACAAGAGCGCCTTCAATGGTGTGATCAACGACGAATCTGGGCACACGAATGGCGAGACGCCATCTTTTCAGATGAATGCAGGTTCTGTGTACAGCATCATGATGGTCGCATCCGTGTTTGGCGGCATCTTGGTGCACGCACACTGGCAGTGTGCATTCGTCATCGTCATACTGGCCCATCTGTGATGGTATGGGGTACCATTGGATATACGTCTCGGTCACCTATTGTTCGCATTGACGGTGCTTTGAACAGTGCACGTTACATTTCTAGTGTGTTACGACCCGTGGCTCTATCCTTTATTCGAGCCCTGCGAAACCCTACGTTTCAGCAGGATAATGCCGGAGCACATGTTGCCGGTATTGTACGGACCTTCCTTGATACGGAACATGTTCGGCTGTTGCCCTGGCCAACACGTTCTCCAGATCTATCACCAATAGAAAACGTCTGGTCAATGGTTGCCGAGCGACTTGCTCGTCACCAAAAGCCAGTCACTACGGTTGATGAACTGTGGCATCGTGTTGAAGCTGCATGGGCATCTGTACCTGTACATGCAATCCAATCTCTGTTTGACTGAATGCCCAGGCGTATAACTGCTGTTATTTCTGCCAGAGGTGGTTGTTCTGGGTACTGATTTCTCAGGATCTATCCAGCCAAATTTTTTGAGAATTTAATCACTTGTTATTTCTAGTATAATATATTTGTCCAATAAATATCATTTTGTTGTCTGCATTCTTCCATTCTTCCTGGTGTAGTAATTTTAATGGCCAGTAGTGTGTGTATATATATATATATATATATATATAGTTGAACACTCCTAAAAATTACAATCGCAATTGTACTTAAAGTTTATTTGTTTATTTTAATAAAATAATGGAATTTGAGTAAGAAAATGTAAGTCGAATCTATTCTACATATAATGTAGCAATGTATAGGCAAATGAACGTTGTTGTAAGTTCTTAAAACGTCTACTTAATTTATAAGCTGGAAGATGTTAAATAAATATCAAAAATTGCTTCTGAAAGAATATAATTCGCAAACATCCCTTGAGTTATTATAGAGATTATTCTCAGGAAAGTATTGCGTTTCTAAAGTCCATTGTAGATATTCCCTAGTTGTACAATCTTCTGATCATTACAAATTGTTGCCTTCCAATAGCGTTTTTCATGAATAGTGGATTATATTCACGTATTACTAAGAAAAAAAATGAAAATTGTAGGATTCCCATATACTAATCCTGGCATCCAAAAGCATGCACAAGAAGCAGAAACAAAACACTTGTTTTCCATTGTTCAACAATGACTGGAACAAAGCAACGAATTTTCTACTCCGAAGTGGTCAATTTTTACCAGTGGCAATCGATGAGTTTTGTTATAACTTAAGTATTAATTTTACTAATCCTTAAAGAAACTATAAAATTTTTACTAAACTTAAACTAATGTAACTAAAACTGTAGTGATGATCACTTTTTATTCTTTTCAAAATGTTTTTTTTTTCTTATTAGTTTCTATTATAATAAAATGATTGAAAATTCCATCATAATTTAAAGGAATTTATTTCAGACAATGACGAAACTATTCATAAGTTCACCTTTTAGAAAAAAATATATATTCTGATTAATATTTCTAACTGCAAATTAAAATTTCTAAATTTGAATGATATTTTACTTAAGTCGTTGCTAAGAAGAGAACAAATTTAAATCCATTGAGATTTGCCAAGTTATTTCAAAATTCAGACTTTTTGCATAGAATACTACTAATTTTCTTAACAAATAAAATTTAAAACTCATACTTAAAATTAAATTAACATATGTGTCAATGATGGATAGAAAAATTACTCTTAAATTTTTTTCTACTCGATTTATCGCTGCTTCTAACATAAAATGATGATCAGTTGCTTCAAAGCAAGTTTGACCAAATAGTTTAGGCCATGAACTGCCTTTGAGTTTCCTCTCTATGACTTCGAACCAGTGTTTATCACCACTTTGATATTATATCCTTTAATTGATTCTTTCAATTAAATATGATTAAGAATTTTCCCATAAGTTTAATTTGCTTATTAAAAATGTAAATATAGATTTTTTCTTTTAAAAAAATTTTATGAGGTGGAATGTAAAGTGACTTCAAGTGAATGGATAGTCTAGTGCATGAGTTCCCAAACTTTTTTTTTCTCGTGGACCACTTTCAAAGTTTTACTCTTTTCGGTCGACCCCCTGCTACTGCATTTCTACTGTATTCCCAAAACTCCTAAAAACTATTGTCCTAAATTGAGGGTTTTAAGAAAAAAAAGTTGTGCATTTTCTTTTGTGTCCTATTTGTTAAAATAACACCCGTGGTTAAACAAAATTATAAATATTATTACAAAATCAACAATTGACAAAGAATCAACCAGGAATTCTGAAATGTAAATCTAAAATAAAAGATAGTCATACTTTTAATGAGACGGTACATGGGCGGCACTTTGCAAATCTCTACATGTGGTGTACACTTGTACTATTATCTATTGATCTATTCAATTCTGTGTTTGAACTGAATCTCGAATATTTTTAGTACCTGCCTAGTGAATGGTGCTACCTGCCTACGTTGATACGTAAATTCAAACCAAAATTTTTGTTCTATATTATGAAAACCAAAAAGTTTTTCGTGGACCCCACTTACAACTTGTGAACTCCTGTTTTCTTTTCACATCTAGGTGGACCCCCATGTGGTCTCCTATGGATACCTGAGGGTCCACCTGGACCACTTTGGGAACCTATATTCTAGTGCTAATCTCATCATGGAAAAATCTCATTTGAGCCTAAATTTCTTTGTCTACTAATACATTAGATGCTATTCGATTGGAAATTTCATGTGGCGCAATTCCCTTCCCCGAGGTAAGATAGATTACGTGTGGCTAAATGCTTTAGATTCAATTAAAAATTTACTAAATAATATAAATTTTTATAGACTTATTCGGATATTTAATAAAATTTGCTTCTATATTAAACGTTGCTTTATCGGATATAAAAACGTTTAGAATTCCTATATTGGAATACTCCTCAGGTATTTCTGAATTTCATTCTCTTCACAAAATGGAATTTTTTTAAAAAATCTCATTTTTTGGAAAATATATTAACCAATGGAGATTCATAATTAAGCATTTTCACTTGATATATTGAAGGATTTTTAATCAAAATTCTCGTTGCTTTTAAACTATATTATATTTTTTTGTTACAACAATTTTAAGTTATATAGAAATGAAAAGTTGGCAGTATTGTAAGTTCAGGAGATTTGAATTTCAAATATCAAAACAAGCAGAAGAAATATTTATTTTAAATCATGGATGATTTTGATTAAAACGAAACTTGAATGATTATTACTGTATGAATCATTATTCTTTTTAGCAATTAAAAAAGAAATAATTAAGTAATAATGTGTTTGTGTTGTATTGTTTTTATTGCTTATTGTAACTGAATAAATAAAAATATTTTCCAAGTGAAAGTGATGTATTTTTAGAAAACCATCCATATCATATTTTTACTTTAAAATTTTGTTTGTGAATTGATGGAATCTTAATTAATATACATTCATATGTATTAAGATGTAGTTTTCATCCTAGTAACGGCAAGAAATCTGATGCTTCTATGGGACTGAATTTTTAAAATTTACTTGTCAGAAATATTTTAATTTTACTGAAAAAAGTTTAGGAAACTCATAGAATATTTTATGTAGGTTGATAGTTTTTTTTTTATTAAGAGCTGCTTCAAGTTTTATGATGTTGGCTAATATTTTACTGCTTGCTTTCGTCCCATAGTGTCAATGAAAAAATATCAACTTAACAACCGTAAAATACGTAAAAGGTTATATTGGGTTATAATTGCTTCAGTAAATAGTATTCATAATACTTGCCCACATATTTACGATGGTGAAAATTATAAAATATACTGCTATGTGTGTTCGTTTTATTTTTAATTAATGAAAATGTATGATTATGTCAGTCGCCAAAAGAATAAATATTCTGAAATTTTATGAAAGGTGTAGTTATAATTCTATGTATTATAGATCATTGTATAACATTCAGCATTTAACAGTATTGCTAAAGATTGTTTTTAATAATGATTTAAATATACAAATTTTCCTTTACACTTCTAGAATAAATTGTCACAATAATAATTTGTATTAATAAAAAAGATACAGAAAAATGTCATATCTTAACAAAAATTCAAATCTAATTTAGTAATGTTATTCTTATAATTTTCAGAGTAAACAATCCTGATTTAAATTCTATGAGAAAACAATGGAAAATGAATGTTGCATTTTAGTTTAGTGTATGTATTTCTGTGCTTATATATCTTTGGAAGTTTTTTAGATTTTTCTCTTATGTTATCTAAACATTGCTTGTAATCTGTAAAACTTGAAACGCTTGTTGCAGAAGGTACTGAGATCCTTTTAGGAAATTTTATCTTATTAGGGTTTCTACCATGATACTGTGTTGAGATAAATGTTAGAATCTTTTTCTCCTTTTCAACATTTGAATTTGGTTCACGATCTACAAAAAAGCTTTGTAAGGCAAAACATTTATTTAATTAAACGTATTTTAGTGTCCCCTAAGTGAAAAATTGGTAATTTTTTTGTCATTGAAAGTGTTTAATGAAACAAAATTATGTCAAAAACACCAGGCAATGATACATAATTTTAAAAATTTTATCGTATTCTACATCATCCAATGAACACTAAATTAGACAAAATCCAAGGAGCACCCTAAAATAGGGTGACCCAACATTTGATGATAAAAGCAGTAGAATAATTTGTAATTCTATCTCCTGTACTATAACAAATATTTTCAGGTTACTTTTTGTTGTGTATCTGAGAGACTTCTCAAATTAGTATATCTCTAGATTTATCTTCCTACTTATATTAAAAATTCTGTCATCATAGAAGCTTAATTCATTCCTAAGTTTGAAAGATTATAAATTAAAATTAACTTTGGAAAATTAAATTAATTTGGAAATTACTGAATTTTTAATTTATTTTTTATAGTTCAATATGTTAAGACAATGGAGTCATATGTATTGGATGTAAATAGTAGAAAAAGTGGCATTCTCCTGCAAAAGAAAACATTTGTTCCTCTTTCTGGGTAAATTTTGCATTCTTGATGTGTTTAATTTTTATATCTATTCATTTCTTCTTTTCTTATTTTAATTTTATTTCTTGTTTATTTCAGGCCTATTTTTTCTATTAGTAACAGTTTTCATAACAAATCTATCAGTTTTGTCCATGCTGCATGGAATAAACTAGATTCACAAATTGTAGCTGGGGACAATCTTGGAAATATATATATATTTCACCTTCAAAAAAATCGGTAACTTTTTTTATTATTATTTATATGTTTATAATTTTACCTTTTTATCATTTAAAATTATCTCAGTTGCTGTTTGGTCAATTATTTATTTTTTTCCTATCTTAAATAAACATTTAATATAATTTCTTGGATGCTTTCTTGTAAACAATATTTTACTGATATAATGTCTTTACTTGTTCTAAAAGTTTCTTCTTATTTGTTATATAGGTTTTCATTGATATATAGCTTGAAAAAATGTAGTTCTTTTGTAATATTTTCTAATGACAAAACACAGGACTTATTGATTGCACTATCTGATTGCTCAATAGTATCATTAAATTCAGGTACTAATTTGAAATGTTTATTAAAAACTACAATATTTTATTTCTGACATAGTTAATACCTTTTGTAAAAACTGATAAATGCTTTGTTTCATTAAAAAATTTATTCTTTGTATTTTTGTTTGTACTATTTTTTTATATTTTAAAATTGATTTAATGTGGTTCTGTTTCAAGTATTTTAAATTTATCAATTTTACTTTTGATTAAAATATTTACATATAAAAGTGTACTTTTTTGTAATTTAGAATTATTCTAAATGATTTGCTTTTTAAAACATGAAATTATAAATTTATATAAATAGGTTTGTTGTAAAACTGCTTCTTTTTTGTATATGGATATTTTTGAAATTTTTTTTTTTTTTTGGAATATATGGAAATATAATTAATGTATGTGATTAAAATTTTAATAAATTTTGAATTTTAAAAAAATAGAAGGAAAAATTATTTTTCTACATATTTAGTTCTTTGAATTCAATGTATTTTTCACATCTGAAATATACACATTTAATTGCTATCATTTTTAATTTATATAAAATTTGTAGTGTACTCCTTTATTTACATTTTAAGATCTTCTCTGAACAGAAAAAGTTCGGAAATTTGAAAAATTAGAGGAAAAAGAATAATTTTAATTAATTATTTTTTTCTTTCAATTTTTGAAGGAGCAAAGTTAATTTTAATAGTTGGAATTTAATATTAATCTACTCTCAGTATTTTTGCCATTTATTGAAAAAATTTTAATATGTTCTGTAAAATTCAACTGATAATTTTTTTCCAATTTAAAATATAAAAGACTTTTTTGATTAATTTATTTTGTGTTGATTTAATTTCAAAATTTTGTAAAAAATTGATTATTTAAAAGTAAATATACATTTGTAAAAGTAGTGCAGAATTCCTTGTTAGAAGTGGGAATTGCATAATGTTATTGAAATTATTATTCCTTAAGTAAATTTTAATTTTAGAAAATTAAGGTTACAGACAGTAATGATATAGTTTATTATGACAATTGTTAAAAATCTATGTAAAGACATCATTATAATTATATTTTATTATCCTCAACCAATTGGAGATAAACATAATCCAAATATATTTTTATTTATTGCTTAAAAGGAAAATAAGTATATTTGACTAAACTTATTTTTATGTTAATTATGACTTACTGTAAAATCACTGTTGAAGCATTGCTGATTTGATGGGATAATGGATGGCAAATGTATCCTCAAATATGAAATATTCATTATAATGTGGAAAATCAGATGCTATTATTAACTATATCTGAATTACTTTACTACCTAAAAACATTGTTATCATTATTTATCACATATTTTTATTTGAATTATTGTGCAAAATATATTATTGTAGAAATATTGATAACTCAAGAATCACATGATTATCTAAAATGGGACTAATTTTTATCAAAACTCAATCAGTAATAAACATGATTATAATTTTAAATTTTGATTTTCAATTTAATTTTTTTTTATTTTTTATAAATTCAATATTTGTAATTCATACTTACACCAGTACCATGGAGGCAAAGCAAAAATCTTGCATTCACAATCTCAGATATATTGGGAAATAAAATTGTTAAAATTTAGAATTAATAAACCCATATACTATCATTTCCTTTAAAAAAAAAATTAAAATCCTGATTGTTTATTTTAGAAGCCATCAAAGATAATGTCTCAGATATTATTTCTCACTTTTGATTTTTGACTAAATTTTAAAGCTCTTTGGAATCGTATAGTCTTTTTTGTTGTTTTTAAGTTATTTGAAAGATAATATATTTCTTTGATTAAAATTATCACTTTGGAAATATGTTTTGCTCCTTAGTTTTTTACATTTTTCAATGCAATTAAAGTTTTATAAAATTTTTCAGTTTCATTTAAATTTTTTTTCAATGTAGTATAAAAAATGCAAATTTAAACCATTTATTTCTGGAAATTTACACTTGTAACATGTATTCAGAAATATATAATTTTTTTTCTGTGTTTTCTCATATATTGAATTTTTTTTTTTTTTTTCTAAAATATTCAAAAAATCTAAAATTGCACAATTTTCTACTAAAGGAAAAATTAAGCCTTTATTAGATGTTATATATAATATACTTTTAGTATTCAAAATTTTAGAATGATAATGTGGTAACATTTAAAATGGTTTCAAGAATTGACTCTCTTAAAATAATTATTTTATGTATTAAAGGTAAAGAAAAGTAAATTATTTTAAAAGTGATAAATGACCAAGTTCTTAAAAGTTAAATAATATTTAATTTTTTTTTTTTTTTTTTTTTTTTAGTTGAAGTTTAGAAATCAGTTAGAAATAAATGTATGTATTGAGAGATTAAGAAATCCAAGCATGCTATAAAGCCAATTAACTTATGAAAATGTAGGGTTTCATCCATAAATATACTTTGGTAATGAAGTCCCAATGTTTTCATATGTTAAATAATTGCTTTATATATTACCCAAAACAAATTAATATGCTTACAAGTGTATTTGAAAGTAAAAAATTTAATGATCTAACGATGCAATGTAAACAAAAAGTTAAAATTGGAGATTAATTTAGTAAGCAATATCTTATAATAGTAAATTAAAGGTTAAGCTAGTATATTTTTAAATTGCTATGTATGATGTAAAATTACACTGTTTAAAATAAAACACTAACTTATATGAAAGGAACACATTTTACATGAATATTAAAATTTTTTGTTTTTTCATTCATATTTTATTATGATTCTCTGTAGGAATAAAATTTAAGATTCATAACAAAATTTCCCTTATTAAAAATTTCGATTTCATGCTATAAGATTTTTAAAGGCAAACCTCTTTACAAATAATTAAAATAAATGATTTTATATTTCTTAATTTGATATTTTGATTTGTTGTTAGTTGTAAAACATATTTATCACTGTATTTTTACTTTTTACACTTGTAGAATCAAAAATTGTGATAAACAGTTTTAATCATCATTCATCTTGTGTATTCCACATTTCATTTGACAAAACTGGTCAAACAGTTCTATCATGCTCTAAAGATCAGGCAATATTATGGGATCTAAAAAGCTTCCAGATTGTGAAAATACTAAATTTAAAGAAGAATGTGGATATAGTAAAGGTAAATTTTATCTATATGTTACATTTATTTCATAGTTAATTTATACTTTAATAAATTTCATTACCTATATGTAACAAAATCTAGTAGCATTTGGTTGTAGCAATCCTTATCTTACTAAATTTTCACTATGTTCATTTACAAACTGTTAATATTGTTTAATAAAATGTTTTTTATTGTAAGAATAGAGGGAAAAAAGTATCTTTAATTTCATTTCTGTATTAAAATAAAGTAAGTAACCATATCCTCTTCACAGAGTGTAGTTCTCAAACTATATTATGAAGTATATAAATAAATGTGTGTGTGTCCTAAAAAGCCTCTGATGTGCTCTAAAAATTTAAATATTAGTTCTAAAGCCTTATTACCTTTTTATATTTTTCTTTTAATCAACCTAATTTGTATTTATAATTAGTTATAAAATATAAAAAAAACACACGTATATACAATGTTTCAAATTTGATCTTATATAGTAACCATATATTTTTTCAAACACTTTCATGCAGCAAATAATTTAATAACAATAATAAAATTTAATTACAATTTCTTAATTTAATGGTATATAGTAATATCATAAAGTTTCATAAGGTATAGAATCAAAAGACCAGGATTTGTGACAGACAGACCAACACATATTTGTTCTGACTTGCCAGTGGATACTTGAAATGTCTCTCATATTGACTGGGACTGGGAGAATATCCACAATTGTCCACTTCTTGTATCAGACTTCAATAATGCTATCACTTTCTTTAATCTAGTCTGACTCCATCAGAGCAAATGAGAAATTAGATTGGATTTATTAAAATAAATATCCATTCTATAGTTGAATTAAAATAATATATTTTATTTCACCTGTTTATTAACACTGTTAAATTGTTAAAAGTAATTTTTTCCCCATTTCTTAATATTTATTTTTAGGTGTTTTTTCTACCTGACAAAGATATAATTGTATCTGCATTTAATGACAATTCAGTATTTCTTTGGAATGCTAAAAACTTCAGTTGCGTTAACCAATTTGTTTGCTTTAGTAAAGATAGTTATTTGAACATTAAAAGCATTGATGCTTCAAGGTAATAAATTTTACTTTCTACTTAAATCATTGTTAGTTTCATATATTATAATTTTTCTCTTCATAATGGACATTTTATTGCATATACATGAATTAAATATGTAAATTATGAATGTAAATTATGTTATTAAATATGTAAATTATACATGAATTAAATATGTAATAATGTAAATTAATTAGTTTATCAGAAAAATTTGGTAATTAGAAAACGTTTAATGAATTTCATTCATTTACCAACTGCAAAACATGTGATAAAACCTTTACAGTTTTAAATATTTATGAAAAGTAATAAAAAATGCAAATAAATAAAAAATATAAATAAAACAATAACTTTCTTTCATACTGAAATAATTTTTAATTCTTTCTCAATGTTTTTATTTGTCCTTTAATTAGAATGGAAATTTTAGTATTGCATAAAAATAAATGGCTGATCAAAAGTACTTTTATCAGCTATAAATTTTAAATGTTAAAAAATTAAAAGTAATTTTTCCTAATTATTTAATTGTCACTAAGCTAAATGCTTAGGGATTATTCTAGAATATTTAATGCTTATCAGATTTACCATTTTACTTGCCTTCAATGAGGAATTTTTATCTTGCTAGCTTTTGTATAATTAGTTTAACTAAACAATGAAAAACATATTCTTATAAGTTTTAATAATATATTTGTATTTAGTTAAAGAAATATTTTTTTATTTATTTCATATTCAAACATTTACTACTTTATTGTATGCTAGGATATGTTAGAAAAATACACTTTTTCAAAATGTGCTCTTTCCATAATCTAAATCTCAAGTCATCTTTTTAAATTAAATACGATTTTCTTGAAATCTTCATTCAATAATCTTACATTTAATTATTATTTCTTTCTTTATATGATATATTATATTCAATTCACTGGAAATTTTGAAATTTCCAGTAATTATATGACTATGTTTAAGTCTAATTTTTTTTAAAGTAATTAAATAATTGCATTAATTAGCAGGGAGAAAACTAAGAATATTTTAAATATAACTTGATTAATGAAGAATGAAACAGAGAATTAAGGAATAAATGATGCATACTAAATATCATAAAATAATGATAAATTGATTCTATTCCTTAAAAAAGAAGTCACTTGTTTTGGTAAAATCAGTGTAACATGTGAATTTATTCGAAATATTTAACATAAAAGTCAGTTTATTTCTTAAAGTAATCAAATTTCAGGCAGTAATCATATTATTAGATTATTGTAGGTACTTAAACCAATTGATCTTTATACAAATATTGGTCAAGTAAGAGATAACATGCATGGGAAACTATCTATTTTGCTAGCTTCTTATGTATATTTTTCTGTAGTTACTGCTTTCAAGCATTCAGAAAAATGCAAATAATTATTTTCACTGAAAAAAAAAAATTCCATTGAGCACAAAATAAATCAATAGAGGTTATCAAAATTATTGATCAAATGAATAGCAATAATTCAAACATATTGAATAATATAATTACTATACAGAAAAATATTTTTCTTTGTAACCAGATTTAAAATTTACTTGAAGAAAAAAATTATTTTATATCATAATCGTTTCATAAATGTATTATTTGTTATTGCATTTCTTTAATCTTTTTAAATTATTTATCAACATTTTAAAAACGTTTTCAACAATCGAGCTTTTTGGCTTGGCAACTTTTAAAATCATCAAAAAATTCTGAAATAAATTGTAATTATGGCCATTTTTAGCTTCTGAGTTTTTTATGTAATAAAAGTTTCAATTCTATTTCAACTCTGAATTGAAAAATTATCTTAAAAAAGTTTTAAATATTTAAAGAATATTCTATCACTTAGAAATATTTATATTTGTCCATAAATTAAAATTTTACTTTTAAGTAATTTTAGGCTTTGAGTCTTTCTGTTTTTAAATTATGCGCAGAATTCAGTTGTGTACTGAAGTAAAACTAAATAACAAACAAGTTAAGGCAAATTTATATTGATAGTGATATGTGATTAGAATTATAAATAAAACCTATTGATATTTACAAATATTGTTTTTTCTATTGATATTGAAGATATCCTATATCAGGGGTGGCCATCCTCCAGCTCCTTAAAGGATCTCAATAAATGTACCCGAGTTCTCTTTTCATTTTTGTGTCATTCTATATTAAAAAATTATCATTCTGCATGTCTTTCAAAATATTTATTAAATTACTGATAACAAATAAGAAAGACTAATTGCAACATTGTAACAAATTTCATTGCCGTCCAAGTTGAGAATAATATGACTTATCAAAAACTGTGAATATGAACATAAACAGTGACTTAACCATCTGTAATTAACCAACTCCACACCCATTTTGAATTTGTAAACTTTCATTGCAATTGTGCTCTGGAGGAAACAATTTGTATCACTCTTGCTATGGATATAATTTCTTATCTGGAATTTTTGGTTAGTTAACTGTAATTTCTTTTGTAATATGTAACATGTGTTCCTATTATTTTAATAATACAAAACTTTAATTTTCTAAATTTCTTTTTTATTTTCACTTCTTTTAAAAATATGACGACAGAATGCGAAAATAAAAAAAGAAAATATGAGTAAGAAAATAGAAGTTTTAATAATGTGTGGGAGGAGAATAACAGAATAGCATTATGTGTTATTTTGTAATTCTACTGAGTCTAGTTTTGTACTTCTCTTCAAAAATTATAAAGTTAGCAATTTACATCAACATTATGAAACCAATCATCCTCACTTTTCTAATCAGTATCCACCACATTCCAAATTAAGGTCAGATGAATTTGCTTTTTTAAAATCAAATTTAAATAAACAACAGTCCATTTTGTTGATCCTTAGCCATCAAGCTAATAATGTATTTGAAGACAGTTTTGTTATTGCCTGGAATATTGCTCATGCTAAACACCCATATGGAAAGGGAGAGTTCTTTAAAAAAAACTTGGAAGATGTTTTTAAAATTTTAGACCCAAATACAGCAGCATTGCACAAAGTTATTTCACAAATTCCCATCTCAAGACAAATAACTGAATGACGCACAATGTAATTGGAATAATGTACTTATGTGAATAATTTTATTCCAATTTAAAATTCCTGAAATCCAAAAACCGATCAGTATTAATTAGCCAGCATCTTAAAGAATTTCTGAAAAGTGTTATCACCAATTATACACTAAATTTTAAAGAATTATCAAATAAAACAAAATAAATTAATCTTTAATATTTAAATCCAATACAAATATTTTGTACTTTTATTGATATGTTTTCGCTAAATATTATTTTTGTAAAAAAAAAAATTTTATAGCTATAATAATAACAGTTTTTTAATACATATTTTATTGTGCGGCTGGCAAAAAAATTTTAAATTTTGAAAAATGGCTCACACTAATAGCTTGGCCACCCCTGTCTTGTACCTATTGATACTATATTTATTCATCTATAGCCTATTGATACTATACCTACTGATATTGACCAGTATCTATGATTTGGGAGCAAAAACTCTTAATTTGCTGTTAAAGTAAATTTTTTAAGTGTCAAGATATGATGTAATTTTATAGTCATAAAAAGAAATAAAATTTGATTTGATACAATAATAGCAGCTAACATTTACTGGATTAATTATTTCAAAGCATACAAATCAGTTAAATGTTTGAAAAAATATTTTCGCTTTTTCGAACATTTATTTAAATATTTAGTTTGCTTAAAATTAACTAATAATTAATTTGCATCTCATTAGATTTAGGGATAAGTTATAAAATGCTTTTAAAGAAATAAGTTCAAAATTTGATGGTCTCATAATTTTATCATTGATACGAAATTTATTATATAATATGTCTATCCAATGCATAAAAACTTATTATGAATAATTCTTCTAAAAGAGAGAAACTCATCCAAAAAAAAAATTATTGGCAAATATTTACTGAAAATTTTGTTGAATTATACCAAATTAAATTCATTATTCTACTGACTTTAATAATTGCAATTAAATTAAATTGTTATTAAATTATTATTAAATTGTTTTAAAAAATAAAGAACAGTTTACATTCATGGAATGCTCTTTACATCATCTTTGTAATTTAATTTCTATTAAAAATTTGTAAGAATAATTATTCCTTTTGAATATTTTTTATTCAATCATATTTATTTATATGCCATAGTAGTAAGGAAATTATTTACAGTGATAGAAATATTTTTTATCTTACTGCTTTATTTTGTTTTGGACATTTATCAAAATGATGGCCCGGTTTTTAAGCATTTCTTTTCATTTTCTTTTTGCACAAAATATTTAATTCTATCACTGTAACTTGATTTTTGAATAAATATAATTTAATCTTTCAAGTGGAAATATATGATTTATAAATGCTAAATATTAAAAAGCATCTAAGATTCTGTATTCTGATCTTTTTGTAAATAAAAGTGTAACAGAGAATGACTGCTTAAAAACTTTATAAGCTAATTATTTTTAAATTTATTTAAAAAGTTTTTGATTATAAATATTTATAAATTTTGGTGATAGATGTGCACATATTAAAAAGTTTAATTTTTTTATAGAGATGAAAAGTTAATTGCTTGTGCTGGGAAAAACAATTGGTTTCTGATATGGGATATTCAGGAAGGTAAACAATTAAATACCATTTCACTTCAGGAGCATATTTATTCCGTGAAACAGATATCATTTCTTCCATTTTCAAAGTCAGGTGATGATTATGTAAGTGAACTAAATTCTCTTTTATGATAATAGCCTATATATTTAAATTGATATCTATTATTTACTACATCTATATTTAAATATTTTTAGATTCTGTGTGTGCTTGGAACTGAAGGGGATGTGCTTATATATAGTTTAAAAAACGTTGAACTTTTTCATAAAATTTCCTCAATGTATGGGAAAATAATATCCATAATAAGTTCTTTTAATTTTTCCCAAGTGTTATCTGTTTCATTACAAGGGAATTTAGAACTGTATGATGTCGAAGAATATCTTCAAGTTAAAAAGGTAAGTTCACATTTAAAAAAAATAAAATATTTAATTAGTTCTATTATATATTATCTTCTAATAATTTTTTAATGTTAATAATATGCAGGATCTTTTCTTTATTAAAGTAGCTGAATTTTTACTCAACATATTTTGAATTGATAGCAATTTTATATTAGAAAAACTTAGACTTCAAAATAGAGTTTGAAATAAATGTACATTATTCTGAAAGAAAAAAATAGTAATACAGTAGATGCTCATTTTTATGAATATCTTGATTTTGCAAACTATTGGTTGATCTCTAACAAAGTGCTGTCTATACAAAGTCAATTTTAATTTCTTTTATGAACTAAATTTTTAAAAAATCTCTTGTGAGCTTACTTTCAGGCATTTTTCATTTATGTTTATTTTTTATCGTCTGATATTTTATTCATTTTTCTTATTTTATGATTGAGAAACTTGGATTCATGTTGTTGTTTGTGAATCCTTTAACTGTGGATAGCTAACTGCAACAATAAGTTTTAATTAATTAATGTAATGAACTTAATCCCAAAATTTTATTGAATTGAAATTTGCTAAAAATAAAAGCTTTCATATTATTTTTTGTGTATTTATTTATTGCAATTTTTATCATTGCATTTTGCTGTTATGATTTCCATATAATTTCAGTTGTATGAATTTTTATCTTGACAATTTTTTAAATTGTCAAAATGTTAACAAATAAATTAATTTCTTGGTTTACTTTTGATATGTTCATATTCTTTTTTATCATGCTGATTTTTTCATTATTAAATGTTATCATGAGTTGTTTTCAATATTAAATATTTTGTTGTAGTAAATATGCATCCAAATTCAAAAATCAGTATGTCAATGAAAATTTTTAAATATGAAAAGCAAAACGTTTCAAAGGAAATATATGTTTTTAATGTTTGTTAATTCTTTTTTAGAGATTTGTTTACCACTTTGAATAGTTTTAAAATATTCATCATTCTAAAAATTATTTGATTTACTACGTAATCATTTATACTGACATTATAATCATTTATACATCACATTTATACTGATGGATCAGCTGAAAGAAGTACTGAGAGAACTGGAGCTGGTGTCATCTCCAAATTTTTCCAAATCAAAGAGCCTTTGGGAAAAAACTCAGACAAGTTTGATGGAGAAATGTATGCAATTTACATGGCTCTCCAAAAAATTTTAATTTCTCGAAAATTAAATTTGTCCTTCTTGTTGACTGTCAGGCTGCCATTCATACAGTGGCAAATTATACTCTCCTACCTACATCTATAGACTTTAACTGTAAAACCATCATTAACACTTTACTATCTGTGGGAAAGGAAATTACTTTACAATGGATCCCTAGCCATTGCGGCTTGCCTGATAATGAAAAAGCAGACCATCTCGCAAAAGGGGTTTCTTTTTTAAGCCCTCCAGATACTCCTACTGGCCTAAGAAATGCCAAACTCCTTCTAAAATGGGTTATTCATCACTAGCGAAAAACTTATTACAAAGAAAATGTAGTTGATGCCTCTTGGAGGACCCTGCTGAGCTCATGTATTCCCAGAGATCTACCTAGATCTATAGGGGTCTCCTGCTTCAGGTTACTTACTGGGCATGATTTTCTCCAGAAACATCTATATCACATTGAGCTTGTGGATTCACCCGACTGCATTTTATGTAAGGAACATGTTGACATGGATGGCGAACATCTTTGGAAATGTTCTACCCCCCAGGAAGCCTGCACTTCTTCACATTTCAAGACTCTCCACTCCTTTTCTTTATTGGACTGCAAGACTATGCTTATTATGCTAGAAAGAGTCAACATAAGGTCGTAATAAAATAATGTAATCATTAAAAATCGGCAAATATTCAAGGACCTTTTATAAATAAATAGTATATCAAAACGTTTTTCATATAGGATAAAATCTGAATATTAAATGCAATTTTGTGTGATAGATAATAAAAATATCCCATTTTTAAATTTTTAAAAATTATGTGAGATAAAAAAATTTATTTTTTAAATATAACTTGCCTTTGAATAATATTCATCTGTTAGTGAAATTTTTTATTTAATAATTAACAAATTTGTAAATTGAGATAAATATATCATAGAAAATGTCGATAAGAAATTTTATGCCATTTATTTTCATTCAGTGCTTTTTTATATGATATCACTGGAATTTAAATGCAATTTTCATTTCAGTGATATCATATCATTGTAAGGAATTATACAATGTGAATAAAAATAATTCATATAACTAAAAGCAGTGTTAAAAAATTACTTAAGAATTTAAACATATTAACCATAACTATTTCCTTGTTTGTTATATTTTCTTTATTGTTTAATTTATATCTTTTCTTTGTGTTATTTTTATGAGCACTTGTAAAACCTGATATTCATATTATCATTAGGTACATATGTATCTCAAATTGATTTGATTAATATTGCTTCATACTTTTTACTTTTGTTAATTTATTTCTCATATGATAATTTATCTTTATAATTTAGATTGCTAATATTTTTTCTTTAATAAAAAAATTGCATACTATAAATTCATTAATGAAATTATTACCTTAGTTTAATTATTAATTTTATTAATACAATTTATATAATTAAATTATATTATTTAAATATTTGCTACCAAACTATTATAATTAATGTAACTGAGAATATTTATACTAATATAAAGATGTAATTTCTTTCTGTGTTTGAATAGGTTGATATTGTTGCTGATCTGCTTGTAAGGAAAGATTCTCCTGTGCGTAAAACAGTGAAATCTTTAGAAAAGAAAGAGCTGAAAATAAAAGTGATCATTTTTTTAAACTGCTTCAGTTAAGATTATTATTCTAAACTTTTGTTACTTATGTTAATTTTTATAAAAACCTTATGTTTTTTTTTTTCTTCCAGAAAAGTATAGATATTGATAAAAAGCGACTCCTATCAATTTTAAAGAATTTTGGAGAATACCCTGAAAAGCATAGGTTTGTATATATGAATAAATATTAATTATTGCTTCAATGTCAGAAAAAACTCTTTGCTTCTTGTTTTCTTAAAATAATTAATAAACGTTTTGTAATTTACACTTTGAGAAATAAGGTGAAGTCTCAAGTCAACCACTGAGGTAGTTATCACAGAATCCATATCACACTGAGCATCATAGAATCGCCAAAACATTGCTCACATGCATATTCCCAAATATAAGGGATTAAGAGTTTCCTGAACAATTTACTTTGAATAAACTGACAGAATACTTTATTAAATTGTAATAATTTACCACATTGTACTGGAGTTATTAATCAACCAGTCTGAAACTTAAACAACCCCTATTACTGAGATTATACCAAGATCACTTAAAGTTATTACTCATTGGTGTGGATCATGCTTAAAAAGAATCTTAAAATCTTTATTATTTTTTTAATATTTAAAGTTTTTTGTAAAGAAATAAGATTTTATAGAAATTGTAGGTTTATTTCAAAATATTGTAAAAGAAAAATTTTTTTATGCTATTATAAACTTGAGTTATAATTATTATTATTCAGGGATTTGGTTTCTTATTTGTATTCATTTTAATTTACTTAGAAGTTTTTGAACCAAATTTATTGTAGATTTAGCAAATCTTGCTTATTTTTTATTCTTTATTTCAAATTTTTAAATTATATTACTCTTTCTAATATTTCTTTACAATTTGATAAAATAATTACAAATTTTAAGTAAATGTAAAAGTACAAATTCTTGATTTTTCAAACATACTTTAAAATTTATAAAATAATTAGTGTCTCACTGAATATTTTACTCCTGAAACTCAAATTTATTAAAAAAATAATAATTTTTAATATCTTAGTTTTGGTGACTGAAATTAATGAATTTTGTTCTTAGTTTTTCAAAATTCCTGTATCTTTTCTAAGATTATGTAGCGACGTAAGAAAATGGAAGTTAAAACAAAACAAACATTTATTACATTACACATAATTAAGATTAGTTACAAAAAGACACTTAATAATTATAAAATAAAATCAAGGTTACATAGTACCAGGGTGGTACAAAACAAACGTATTTAGGAACCGGATGGTTCTTCCTTGCCATTTCTCACATCACTACTCTCATCTCATTTGATGTTGTAAGTATATTGGGCAGCAGCACCCTCTACTGTCAATAGTGTTAATATGGGTCTGTTACACTGTATCTTTTCTAAGATTATTTCAGAATCAAATTAGGTTCTACTTTGGCTCATTCATTGTTTTTAGGCACATTTCGTTCTAATAGTTGGGCTAAGCTCTAGTGGAGAGAATCCCATATTTGTTTTCAGTAACTTTATAGAGTGATAGGTGGGTGTTATGTGCATTTCTGTTTTCTATAGGGACATCTTTTGAAGTTCGACCTGGGAGCACTAATTTCTTCAATTGTGACACATTATCTTTGTAAAGTCTCAAAAACAAAAATGTGTAAGAAATGTTTTTTCATAAGCATACAATATCCTTCACCATTAGCCTACATGCTTAGTGGTATCAAATCTGCTTTATTAATAGTTATAAAAATATAATTAAATATATTTACTGATTATGTAATTATGCAGTTATCATTTAAAATAACTCTAATTTTTACAACAATGAAAATTTTGAATACTTCTCATTTTTTTAAAATTTAATTACATTTGGTGATTTATTTGTGAGCATTTAATGAAAATAATGATTTATATTAGAATAATATGGTTACTGGAGTTGGTTGGCTTAATATTATCTCCGAAGGACAGGTTTGAAGTTTGGTTCTTGGGCTGAGCAAGCTGAACTCCCCCTTTCCTTCCTTCAAAGAGTTGACAAAACTGAGGTACAAACATGCTTGGAATTTAACACTGGGGCTTTTATGCTAGGCTGACCACCTAACTGGGACATCTGCTTCACATCCCAGGCATCTTGGTCTCGAAAACAAATGTTTGCACTATAAGCCTTGTTCCCACAGGGCTGTTGTAACACTGAGATTAGTTTTAATATGATTACTGATTGCAATTATTTATTTAATTTAAATATTGTTTTATATATATATATATATATATATATATATATATATATATATATATATATATATTGTTAAAAAGATTATTATTAAAAATTTTTATTTATAAAAAAAATTATATATGACAGATAGATTACAAGATGTGAATTATCAGAATTTAAATTTTAAGTAACTCTTTTAGTAATGTAGCTGAGAGTCATTTAAATGTTTCATAAATTTTTCATCAAAATTATAAAATTTTTATTGAAAATCTGTTTATATAGATCAAAATAAATCATATAACAAAAATTAAGTATTGATTTCAGGTTTTTCATTTGGTCTCAGCTATTACAACTTCCCCGAAATGAAGAAGCTTTTAAAATTCTTCATCAGGAATCTTTCAAAATCCAATCATTTGTAAAAGATTATTCTTTCATGAATCCTGGTGTCCAGAGAATGTTTTTAAGGTATTTATTTCATTTTCTGTTATTCTTAGGTCATTTTTAATTGATTATCATATTTTTTACATTAAGACCTCGTGTTGAAACTAAAATATAATTAATAATTTTATGATAATCAAATTTTGAATTTATATGCTTACTTGTAATTTTGATAATTTGAAAAGCAGATTTGAACTATGATTTTTCAAAGCAGAATTTCTCAAATTATGCTGGATTAAATGCAAATTCAAATCTTCCTCAAAACATTAATGTTTTGTTTTATAAGTAAAACAAAAAATATATAATTTTTATAAGTAAAATAAAAATAATAGTTTTTTAATTTAAAATTGTTATGCTTTGAATAGTTTTGAAGTAAATAGTCTGTGTATTCTTTTATGCTTTGAATGGCTTATCAAAAAGTATCTTATAAAATATTTCTTGTCTTTATCTATATGTGAAATCCAAATAATAAAGATTCAGTTCAGCTTGTACATATTTTTTATTTATCAGTTACCTGTGGTTAAAATATTCTAATAACATTTATTTATCTTAGAATTTCTCTTGAATTCACTTGATGTTTAAAAACAAAACTTTGAAATAATATAAATTTATCTTATTAATATTTTGTTATAGTAATAATTCTTTTTTTTTTTTAGCAAACTGAAACCAGAACCAGTTAAATATTTTTTTAAATTTTTCTTTCAAACAGCTTTAAAATATTAAATTTATGAAAAAAAATGTGTTTGAAATCTTTTTTGAAACATGAAATTTGTGCTTATTCTTACATATGTTTATGGATAAACGCTGATTCAACTGTGATAGAAGTTAGTTTCTTTGGATGAAATAATAAAAAATATTTATGATCAAAAATGATTTGTTATTGTTAAAAAAGTACTTTATAAGAGAAATTTGCAGACTATTTTAAATGGGCAGAACCTGCATATTTAACAAATGATGTTTAAAAAAGTGTTATTACTATCATTTTAACAAAATAATTCTTTTTAATGTTTAATAATATAGAAAGTATTAAAAATGGGCTTTGTTATTAATATTTAAAAACTAAAAAATTTTTTGTTGTTAATTATTGTTAGTTAGTGTTTGCTTAATATTTGAAATTTTTATTTTCTTTTATCAATAGGCTAGCCTGCAAAAAATGTTTGAATTAGGAATTATAAATTTTTTTAGTTAAAAATAATAAGAATTTTCTCAGATATCAGAACATTGTAAATTTTTTGCTTTGCTTGACATTTATATTTCAAAAATAAAATAAAATACAATTCCTGGATATTCCTGGAATTTTAACTTGATTCCTTGAAAATCAAGAATTGTTCCTGATATCAATTATAGTATAAGTTAGTATAATAGATATATACTAGTCAAGTTTTACTTACCTTGATGCATTTATTTTTTTGATAGAAATTATTATAAATTTTTTGAGTCTTATGTTTTAATATTTTAAAATTTATTTTGGAAGGTGTCTGTTGAATAAGCAATAAACTCTAGAAAAACTATTCAAAAAGTGACTTTTGCGTGGTTCGGAAAAAAAGAATTATGAAGTTTATAGAAGAGTTTAAAACATTACAAGCAAATCTAAGATTTCAAGATTGTATTGATGAGAAATTTGATGATTTTAAAGCTAGAATAAATATTTTTATTTTAACTTACTATCAAAATTATTTTCACTTATGGAAAGTAATTAATTTGTTTTTTACTACTCTTATTACTTTTATTACTCTAGTCAAGTATCTATTAAATGTGGATTTTCTGTGAAAAAAAATTTGATGGTAGAAAATTTAATAATCAATCAATTGTGGCTAACTGCATCATTGATGATCAAGTCCAAAACATAGGAGTTGTAAATAATATAATTATTACTTTAAACTACAATATAATAGTTACCAAAAATACTTAATTTTATTTGCTGGTGCCTTGTAAAAGTATAAATTATATTTAGATGAATAAAAAGCAGCTGGTAACAGAAAATATCTCCTGCAAGAAATTGATGACTTGAAAAATCAAAAATAAGCGTTTGTAAGATGACATATATGAACTTGAAATATCTACAATTAGAATTGCTGAGGGAGCTGAGCGAAATTGGTAAATTAACATTAATTGCAAAATCAAACATGTGTCACTGTGGTGCTGCAGAGAAGCAACAGTTATTACTGAATATTAATATATTAAAATAGAAAGCTTTAGAAATGGAAAATTTGTATATATATTTTCTAATAGCAATATTTTGTATTTATAAATAATCAAGAAATGTGAAAAATATTGAAAGATTAATGAAATAGAAAGTGTAGAATATGGATGTGAAATTGTGTAGTTTTAAAAGAGTTTGCAAGAGTAAACAAAAGAAAAATGTAGACTTGCTTTTATTAAATAATAATTGGAAAAAGAAATCACATCCTGGAAACTTTATCTAATTGTTTCTTTATTTTCTTTTCAATAAGTATATTTATTTAAAAAGAGATTATTGTAGACATCTTGAAATAATAAATTAATAAATATAATGAAGATGTTTAAAATCTCTAATATTACCCATTATTTTATATAATATATAATTCAGTAATTGTAAAAAAATACTGGTTATTTAAATAAAAATTTATTCACTAAATGCTTTTGAAGAAATCATTAAATATACCGTATTTTCCTCATCGGCGTATTATCCACTAGACCTTTTTTTTTTTGGTAAAAGAGAGAAAAAAAAGCGTTGCATATTACGCAACGGCGTATAATCCGCGACAATTTTTTTGGCAAATATTCGAATACTGATGATGATGTGGTGCAAAATAAAATAAAAAAATATACGATGTGATGAGAAATATAATAAGTAGTACAGAAAAAAATAAATAAATTTAAAAAAAGATCTGTTTGAATCCACCTCAACGCAAAGGGCAATAATGTGGGATGTGAAAGCGTGACATCGATCAAGATGCGAGAAGATTATAGTAAAAGTTATCGATTTTTAATTCTTAAGAACTTTTAAAACGAGATTAAACATATTTTAAAAATAAAATATATTTCTTTCGTTAATAATTAAATGAAAGAAATGGATTATTTTTGAACTGCGCATTGTATAAATTTTTTCTTTTGTACCGCGCATGCCTTGTTTGCCATCATACATTAACACGTTTGTCGCAATTTTTTTTTTATTTGTTTTCCCTATAGTTTTTAGTTTAAAATTACTTGTGTAGCTTAAGCATGTTTTGTTCCACATGACGATATACGAATTTGAATGTTTACAGAGCGAAACATCTCAAATCAAGACAGACAGAATGTGAAATGACGTTAGACCCTGGCAACTGTAGTATCGTTCCAAGGAACCAAATTCGTTCTTGAACGTAAATGGACAATACTTATTATAGTTAAAAATAAGTCAGCTGGGTCGTGACAACATCTGTTATATATTTTATTAAACATAAATGGCATTTCTTTCAAAACTTTAGTGTAAGTTTTTCTGATGGGGAAAGTTTTCTTTATCAGATTACCCGCAGCGATGTACAATACGCATAACAAAATTTTTTAACTTTTTTAACACATAATCCACGGATTATATTCAGGAAAATACATTAATTAAATTAAATAAAAAAATTGAGAAATGTGGCATATAATAACTAAGCATATTTGGTTGAGAATAATTTTTAAAATAAAATAAAAAAAGTACTTAACATAAATGTCAATACCTCATAGAAATTTTTGATGCGACTCCTGGAAAGTTCCTTAAAACTTCAGGAAATTGATTTGTGTAAACCTGTACAAACTCAGAGTAAAATATGACTGAGTTTTTGCTGAAGACGATTTTATAGTAAACCTAAAAATGAGATTAAATTAATAAATTTTTCTTCTGTAAATTTATTATCATTTAATAAGAGACGACAATATGGAATTTTTTCATATTTTTCCTGCAATATTGCATACAAATCATACCCTGAATCCAGAATATATTATAAAATTTTTACTGTGTCCAATTTTCTATTGGATATAATTTTATTATTATATGTTGGATATACTGGGGGAACTAGAAAGTAATATCACTCTCTTACATTAAGTTTATTCAAATAAATTTTTAATAAATCTTTATTTTTAATGTATAATATAATCACTGTCATTATCAAAAACCTTTTGCCTTCTAGTAAGTAAATTTTTAGTTCCAGACAGATAAAAACTAATTAGTTTTTAAATGAAATATGTCAAGATGGTATTTTTGACATCATTCAAATTTTAATTTTTTTTGCCACTGAGAAAAGGCTGTAAAGATTGGAATAAATGGAAATCCAAGGGTGTGATAATCGGGCTAGTATGGTTGGTGAGTCAGTAACCCCTGACTCCAATTCATTTGTTTTTTCCAGAATTTACTTTGCTCAGTGTAGTCTTGCATTGTAATGTTGCAAACTGATGCCCTTTCTGTGGATAGTTGGCAGATACTTTTCCTTTAAAGATTGGTTCACTTGATCCAGTTGTTTACAATAAAAGTCTACATTAACAGTTATTTCATCACTTCAAAGTGAACAATTCCGCAAATACTCTACCAAACTCACAGAAGCGCTCTTTTGGGGTGTTAGCCTAGTTTTGCAGTACTTTGTGGTGATTCATTTGGAGAGAGCCACTACTTTTGCTTTTTGGATTATCATATAGGATCCAATTTTCATCATCAGGGATTGAACTATAAAAAAATGGTTCTGTATGCAATATGTTGCACGTGATGGATTGGTTGGATTTGTTATTTTCGGACAAATTATGGGGTACCCAAACATCTGCTCTGTTTATTCTTCCATTCTGTTGTAAATGTTTTTACCTGGTCAACAAAAGTTGGTTAAGGTGTTTGACAGTTCTCTGATTGTTTGACATGGATTTGCTTCCTCTTCTGACCTTAGCTTGTTGTTGGTCTTCCTGATTGATAGGAATCAGAGAGATCAAGATTACCAGATAAATTCATTCAAATTCATGACATTATTTTCTGGTCCCCCTAATAGTTTTATTATATTTTATTCTAATTAAATTTTTCCTTCCAAAAAATAGTTTTGAAAATGAAAAAAATATTAATAATAATTTTTTGCTCAAATGCATATTAAGACTTATTTCAACATTATTACTGTCATTTTTATTTATAAAATGCCGTTAATAAGTGTTTAATGAAATTAATTGTTCAACCTGTAAGACCATGGCTGCCTGGTTGATAAGTGCATATTTCTCATTATTAAAAGAGTGAGTTCAAATCAGGGCTTAACTAAAGATCTGTTGTTAAAGGCGGCTGGGGCACATTTAAACTCAACGTGGCCACAATGTCCTCCAAGTGAAGTGATACTTCTGGGGGTGGCAGGCTAAGTATTGGGGGTCTTCTGCTTGGTCCCTGCTTCAAAACTACGAAGACTCCACCTGGCTACCTCTATCTAACTAATAAAGCCCAACTACGGGCTATGTACATGGAAGCATTCAGGTGTAATATATCAACAACTATTCAACCTGTACTTCCTATTTTAAGAGTGTTTCACATCTGAAAATGCTTTAATTCCCAAAACTTTTTTAAACTAAAAATTCTTTAACTTTTATTGAAAAGCAATTCGAATTTTGTCATTAGATAAATGTTAATATGCTATCATTACTCAAAACTACTCACAAGATGTTTTTCAACATTAAATTTAAAGTTTAAATTTCTTTAATAAGCTATAGACATTTTAATTCTATGTTTGAGAAAAACTGTTTAATTTTATTTGAAAAATATTAAAGACTGTTATTATCATTTATTTTTCTAATATATCATGTTGTCTTTTACTCTAAAAGTATTCATGTACATTTTTCTTAAACTTTTTTTTCTTTATCCTACGTCAGTCATTGGCATTATCTGCCATAAGACCTCTGGCGGCCCAATAAAATTTATCCTTGGTAAAGTTGTGAGATTCAAAAGTAATAAAAGCAAGTGCAGTGCAAGTTGTCAAATGATTAAAGTCCATAATTTCACCCGACAAACAAAGGGGGCAGGTATCTACAGCAACTACACCAATAGGTGTAGATGTTTATACAAAAAGTCATGTCCAGTCAAAAGACGAATTTTTCAGTAAAAACTGCACGAGGCGAATCCATCGGGACAGGCGACTTCATAAGAACGTTGTCTTTTTATCTGCTGAAAGTGCTGTATAAATTTGCTCTAGATGTTGGTCAATTTTCCCCCTAGCCTCAGAACTAAACTGATGGGCAGTTATTGGAAACAAAGGCAGAGGCAGCTTACAACCATTTTTAGCCAACACATCTGCTTTTTCATTTCCAGGCACCCCACAGTGGCTAGGGATCCAGTGAAAAACTATCTTCCAGCCAGAGGCAGTAGCATTGGAAACAAGTCTCTTAGTTTCTTCAACAAGTGAGCAGTCGCTAAGTGTGTAGGAGGCAGCAGCCAAGATTGCAGCCTGGGAGTCAATAAAAATAACTGCCTTGCCAAAGTTAGTATCAAGACCAATGAGATTTAGGATTGCTTTATTCATGGCGAAAATCTCTGCATCAAAGTTTGAGGCTTTTAGTCCAACAGCACAGGATTCCTCAAAAAAGCCCTCACAGAACAGTCCAGCACCAGTATTTCCATCACATTTTTCTGAAACTTATAAAATATCACTGGTTTTTATTTTATACTTTACAAATATAAAATTAATACAGGATTTTAAATTTATACATTCTATTTGAAAAGAAAATGATTTTAAAGTCACGGATGTATCTTATAAATTTAACTGTTTTAAAATACTCAGAATATGATATTCATTTACAATAATAATTCGTTAACTATATATAAAAGCTTATCAAAAAATCTATACTATATATTTTTTAATAAAAGTTGTTTATTTTGATTTCTTTGCTTTCCTAATTGTCTTGTACCAGCTTCTAAAACCAATAAATCACTTTTTAAATACAAATCTCCCCCCCCCCTTTTGCCTACTAGCAGCTGAATGGTTAGCGCTCTTGCTTTTGGTTCAACAGTTAGTGGGTTTGAATCCCACCTTGGGCATGGATGTTTGTAATGGTTTGGAATCCACTTTAAACTGTAGGTCTTGGTCTAATTAGCTCTCGTGTGCAAAAAATGACTGTTGAGCAGCAAACAAACAACCACCTCCCTTTTTTTTTTTTACTTAACATTGAAACTTGGACATTTTAATTGTATAATTATAAAAAGCTGTGATAAAAATAAAAAAGGTGTTTCCTAATATAATATAAATTTCTTAAATAAAGCTAGTATATTATTTTTAAACTTATTTACAAAATCTAAAGTTGTATTTCTAAAATATTTTTAACAGGTTTATTTTTTCTTTTGGTGTATTCTGGTGGGATAATTAATGGATTGAAATATTTGTTTCATTCATAAATTAGGATATTTATTACCATAAAGCATCTAAATTTTGTATTAATTTTTTTAAATAGTAAAAATTATATCATTGCATTATTTTAGGTTAATGTCTATGCTTGTTTGCTGGCATCCAGTGATAGAAGAAATGGATTATTTTCAGTGTTTAGTTTTTCCTTTCATTAAAATTTTACACAAAAATTCTATTATGTGCTTCGAAATTTTAATCACATTGATAAGTAAGTGAATAATTAAAAGTATTTTAAAACAAATTGCATATTTATTAAAAGCAATTCTTAATTATTTTGCTTCAGTTTTATTTTTATATGAAATAGTTTTTGTTAATGTAAATTAATATTTCCCTTTTTTGTAACACTTGCAAATCCTTTTAATTTGTTTTGCAATTTTAATGAAATATCACAAATTAGAAAACAAACATAAATTATTACTCATTCTTTTTATTTTTCAGAGGAATATGCAAGTAAAAATTTAATTGTAGAAGGGAATATATATATATTTCTAATGTTGCTCTATGCAGTTAAAATTAAATGTGTCAATATTAATTGAAATGTTTCTGATTTTTTTTAAATAATGTTAAGTTAATTTAACAATAATTTAATAAAAGTGAATGTTTGTATTTCTGAAAGTTATTTTTTAGCATTAAATGAATATTTTTAATATGTTATGAATTTGTTTGCTCTATTCATTGTGTGTATGATTATTTTGTCATTTCAGGTAATTGGTGTCAAAATTGGTTTATCTTTTCCCCTTTTCCTCCTTTTAATATATTATGTGCAGTTGAAAATATAATTTCCTTTCATGATCGTGAATTAATGATTCATTTCATGCAACACAATGTTTCTTCTGAGGTAACATGTTCATATTGATTTCATGCATACACTTTATTATTATCCAAAATTTATTGTAGAATAGTATGGTAGATTACATTGTGCTGATAAAAAGAGAATGTTTCTTCATTATATTTTTTTCAGATTTATGCTTGGTCCCTTCTTAAAACATCATTCTCGGAAGTTTTTAACAAAAAGGAATGGTTGAAGTTCTGGGATAATGTATTTTCCAACTCTTTAGCTTTTCTTTTATATGCTGTGGCAGGTTTTAATATAATTATGCGTTCTGTTCTTCTCCAGTGCAATTCTTCTGAACAGTTTAAGGTTATTGAATTTTTATTTTATAAAAATACCAATTTTAAAACAAAAACTTAACATTTATTATTTTTTACATATTTATGTTTGTATATCGCATATATGTTATATTTTTAGCTTTGTCTCTTTACATCTTGTTTATTTGTAATGTGTAAGAGTGCATTCATAAAAAAAGCAAATGTATGTATGTTTTTATACAGAATATGAATTGAAATTTCTTTATTTTATTTCTCGAAAAAGAAATTGTATAAGAAATAACTTACTAAAATTTAATTCTTTCAGATGTGTCAGCTTCATTTCTCTATAAGTTAAGCTTCATTTCTCTATAATTAGGAAAAACTCATAAATTACTTAAATATTGATAAATGTTATAAATTAGAATGCATTGCATAAAAGTTACTGACTTGTATTTTGCAAAAACCTTTTAATAAACTGTATTTTTTTAGGTCGTAAATGATTTTTCCTTATAACAATCATTTGAAATCATAGTTTATTTAATATTTATTTTACTTTTTTTTGTATTTTAGTTATTTATCATTAATTATTCTCATTTGTGTGTTTTAAGAATTATTTAAATATAAATCAAAATAATCTCAAATATTAATACAAATTTATCTGAAAAATATATTTTTTTCTTTTATCTTTCAGAACTGTTTTCAAAAGCATGGTATTTCAGCAACCATGTTATTAAAGAAAACATATTATTTACAATCTACTTCTCCCAAAAATATTAATCCAAGTGATATAATAGGCTCGTTTTCTTCAATTCCTAAAGGTGCATATCCTTCTTTCTTTCAAATGTCTCAAATGAAAATTGATTTACAGGTAATTATTAAATTGCTTACTTATGCAAATCAGTAACATATATTATTCAAATTCATTTTTATTGTATCGATTATTTTAACTGAACTTTTTATATATTATCATCAAGAGACTTTTTATATAATGGAAAACTTTTTTGCATTTATTTTTGTTCTTTAAATTGTTGCCTTTATTATGATACAAACTATAAATTCTAGCTATGGTACAATATATATATATTCCCCCGACAAATTAAATATAATATCAATTTCACTGCCTACTCTGAGATTAATTTATTTATTTATAGAATAAAGTTAAGTTTTGAATTTATACCCTTTTGAAGAATAAATTAACATAAGATATTTATGTAAATTATTTTGACATCAAAATTTACAATGAGTAATCTATTTGTTTATGAGAATACTTCTCTAGGAGGGTAAACTGAAAAACAACATGTGTATTGAACGTGCTTATGAAACAGTTACAATTGTTTCAATTATCTATGACTTTTTAAATTAATTGTTTCAGAGAATTTTTTCCCTCATGTCTTTATTTATTCCATCCAAGTTTCCTTATTATTCCTAATTTATTTCTTCCAACTTAATCTGCTAAAAATGACATTGAGTTATTATTAGCAGCTTAAGATTTATATGTTTTTGAATCTGTTTGTTTAGGTGTTTTTGATGTCTATTTAAGAATAGGATGTAGGCAGCCAAAGTTAATACAAAGAGAAACCATTGATAAATATTTAATTTAAAGCTTAAAGTATTTTTAATTAAATTGTTTTTACTATTGAGACTCACTTTTTAAATTAAAAAATTATTGCACAAATTCAGGAAAGGAGTAACTTGACTATTTTCTTAATTCTGAAATATATGAATATTAAATCTTGAAGCCAATGCTAAAGTGTTAAACAATTTCCTGAAAAAATTATTATTTAATTATTTATTTTTAGAAATAATGCAAATTGATAAATTATAATATTCAGTACAAAAAATTAAAATTCTTTTACAGTGTTCTATTGTATGAATATCAGTGTTATTTATTCAGAAAATTTCAATCTTTTTATTGTATGCCCTATATATTATGTTAAAAAATTTTATATGCATTATATATTTATCAATTTTCTGTAACTTAAAGTACATGCAGGATCTGATTGTCATTTCTAATAATGTGCTCCTGTACTAATTACATAGTTTCAAGATGAGGTTTTTTTAATAGTATCCTTTTTATTTCATAATTGTTTAAATATATGTTAAAATAATTATTTGTTACATTTTGCTTGAATAAAATGTGGAAATAAAAATTTGATAAGACATTTGCACTAGATTTTTGTGACTACTTTTGTAACCTCTTATTTATTTTTAAAATTATATGATTGGATTACATTAATAATAAATACTTTTCCTATTGGCACTTATTTTATTTAAGAAGAAAAGAGACAATATATTGCTTAGTTCAGTTTGAATGATATTGAAAATAAGTATTTTCATAATACTGATTGCTAAAAAATACTGACAAAATCTACTTTAAAAGTACATATTTTATACATCGTGATTAGATATTCTTTTAAATTTTGTTGCTCATTCATAAATATATATATCAATATGTATCACTATGATTTGCGCATTTTTATATTTCAATTTTTTTACAAAGGTATAATTTTTTTAAGTAATCATTATTTAAAATCTAAGAATTTCTTTATAAATTAATTTAGACTCTCACCAGAAAGAAAATAATAGATCAAGAAATTGATTATATAAGACAAAGGTAAGTATTTTTCCATTTCAAACTTTTCCTTTTTAAATGTTATTTTGAAAAATTATTGTAATGATAACAATGGATTTTAGGGAAGATTCCTTAGAAATCAAAAGCAATTATTTGAAAGAGCTGCAAAAGTTGCAGATTCTTCGTCGCGAATTGTTAATAAAGTCATTTGAGCTAAAGGTAGATATAATTTAAATTAGTTTCACTTACTTTTTTATTGTATTTTTTATAAAAATATTTTTTGTCTTCTAGGATTCTGAAGCTTTGGATGTATTAAATGCAAAAGTTACCAAAGTGCAAAACTTAATTCAAGAAAATTTAACCAATCAGGTATTAATACTCATTTATACTCAAGTGGCATTTAATGATTTTTCACATGGAAATTTAATGTCATTTTTTTTATAACTTTCAATTCTTAGATTTTATTATTCTTTTTTTATTTTATTCTTCTACATAAATCGAAAAGAATAGTTCACATTAGTTATTTTTGATTTATGTAGACTTGGTGATTAAATAATTTTAAATAGCAATATATATATATATATATATAATTGACAGCAATTTGTATTTTTTTTCTAATTTGAAATTTTTACAATCTAATTAAATGTTTTTACTGATTAAATCTAGTGTATGTATATTATATATTATTTTAGTCAATATACATAAACAAGTGTTAATGTTCTATTGTTCAGTTTTGAAAGGATTAACAATAATTTCTATTAGAAAATGTAAAATTAATTTGAAATAACATGGAATGAATGATTTTGAAATTAATAAATTGCATCTTTTGCATTAAATTGAAGGTGAATGAAAATAAACCCTTCAAACATAAATTCAGCAACTTGAATGTAAATAATTCGTCAAACTATCATATCATTGTAAACATGATTTAACATTCATCTTACTCTTACTTGATTCTAAGTGAACACAACAGCACTACGAAGAGTTGGAACTTGCTGTGAAATTCGGTTTTTCATTACATTAAGTCTATTGTAACCAGTAGTGTACATAAAAAATTATAATCAGATGAATGAATTAAGTGATATTTGAAGTGCATTATTACAAATTAAGAGTAAATAACCAAATAGTTTGACATAAAAACAAGTTAAAACAGTGTAAGTGGAGTTCGTCTTTCATAAGGATGGTAGTTAAAATATTATATTTAATAATATTTAAAGAACATAGCACTGATTCTAAGGTAGCCTGACTTAGTAAAACTTCTGATTAATGTAAAAGAATTTATCAGCAAATGTAGAAGGATTTTTTTGCAGACAAGTTTGTGTGTTACTCATATTTATACTGTTGTATTCAGGCAGAACTAAATCCAACTCAGAACTTATCAAAGTCAAACATTCTCTAGCCTTTTGATCACTAAAATGAAAATACTAAACGTACTGAACAAGGGGTGTCCAAATTTGAAAAATTGAGCATTTATTATTACCATTTTGTGCATTGTTCTTTGATAAACAGCTACTATTGTGATTTCTGAAACTATCTCTATTTCAGTTGGTTAGCAACTTTTCTTCACTGTAAATATGCTATCTATATCTCTTAGATACATTGACATATTTTTCCCATAAATTGTACTGATAAAAGAATGTCAAAGGAACATGTTTACCCATCAAAATGTCTTTAGTTCCACAGAAGCATTATTTCGATGATAAAAAGAATTTGACTAATGATGCTGAGTTAAAATATATTTTATATACAATGATTGATGAAGACAGTATTTGGAATAAAATTACTTGAAGTTATAAAAGCTGGTTACTTTTGTCACCCTATCATTTAAAGTATGTATGAACTTTTACTTCAGAAAAATGAAAGTCACTAGCTCTAACAAATAAGCATACAAAATATAATTGTTATTTAGTAATATTTTTATAGGTAGAAACTAAACATCTGTGTCTATGAATGACTATGTTTTATACAAAATTGATTTATCATCAATTATTCATTTATATATTTAGTTACATATGGGTTGCACATTCCTTGTTAGAAAATACATGATTGGTTTTGCATAGCATTATAAATCTTTCAATGATTGGAACAAAAATGAACCAAACAGGATCCTGCCATGTTCGTATTCATTTTCAAGAAAAACCAGTAATTAAAAATTATATTGATTGTGTTATATATATATGTTTCTTAGAATGTCAGCTTTGAATGTTTTAATGATATGTCTTTTAAGTGTGAATAGTTGTATCAAAAATACAGTGTTCACCTATTTTTAACCAAATTATGACTATATGAAACATACCTTCTTAGAAAATTACTCAGTTACGCTTTTACAGATATAGTAAACATATGTTTCAAGTTTTCTTCAAGGAAATTTTATTTCAGTTAAAAAACTGATGATAGACACCCTGTATTAAAATTAAAAGGATTATACCCTTGCATGTGGGCTCTTAATTTATTAACTGAGCAATCTAATTTAAATTTAATAAATCTTTCAATTCTTACCTTGTACAGTGTTCCTTTATCTTAATTTCGTATATTAAGATATGTTTTTTACTAATAACATTCAATTTGAAAGCAACAAACATGGATTTATTTCAACCATTTTGCATCCATATATAAAAACTGTATAATTTTGAAATTTCATTTTAGAAATGTATTCTAATGTATAAATGTAAATCTTAGAAGCATTTTATTCTTTTTCAGATAGGAATGTTAAAAGAAAGAATTGGTGAAAATATTCTGTTTGAAGATATTAAGGTGAGAGTTTTTGAAAACTATTTTATATACTTATATTAGTAAAGTGATTTTCATGTAAAAGCAATCTCTTGCGTCTTGAATATAGAACTATCCTGAGAACTGAATTAGAACTTTCAGCTCTTCTACTTAAGTTCTATTCCCATTTTAGATGTGAATATCTTGTGATTTGGAATCCACTTTTAACTGTAAATCATGACCACAAAAATAAACAAAAGCATCCATTTAGTCTCACAAAATGTGCTTTGAATCAGTAGAAATGTAGTATAAGATTAGCATGTAATTTTTTTCCTTTTAAGTTAAAAGATATTCTCAACTCACACATTGATGCCAACAGATTTCTCTAGTATATAAATTTACATATTTAAAATAAGATGGGTAAATTTTAAAACAGAATATTGTTTATGATGTTGTTTAATATTAAAGTGTTTTAATTTATTATATTGTTATTAATTTTATTACATCACTAAACTTTTAAAAAATGAAAGTCAAATACTAGTGAAAATAAAATAATATAAATTATATTTTCTAGATAAATTATGCTGAAGTATATTTATCAATGTAGTATATATTTTTAATTCTAACTATATATAGTTAGCAGTTTTAATTACTAAATTAGTATTATTCATTGTGTAATGCAGGGTCAAACAAGGCTTTAGAAATTAACTTGTTAGATAGGACAACTGACAAAATTTTAAATTATAAAGACAACTCAAATTTCTTTAAAGTAGATTAATTCAAAATTTTATCCCCATATTCTCAGTTGCATGTGATAGAGCTTCTTCTTTTTAAAATACATTTAAAATAAACTAATTATTTGATCTGGTTTGTGATGTTTATTGGGGAAAACTTTTTATGTGAAAGCAGTACAGTTTATTTTATAATATCCTTTGGTTATTTTCTAATTCATTCAATTATATAATTGAAATTTGCATTAATTTACTTTAATTTTTTTATAAGTTCACATAGATTTTTCTATTTGATAAATTCCTAGATTTTCTATAAGCTTGGTGGAGTTATTTTACATTAATTATAAATGCTTATAATATAATTAGAAAGAACAGTTGAGCTCTTATATACCATAATTTTGGTTACATTAAAATATTTTCTGTACTTTTTAAAACTTTAATAGTAAAAATAATTTGAGAAAACGGAATAAATTAGCATTTATATTACACGAAACTAGAATATATAACTGGATTTATAAAACAAAAATTCCAAAATAAATCTTTGAATTCAAAACACATTTTTCATTCATTTTCTAAGATATAAATTGGTTTTGAAATTTCATTTATGTTACTTTCCTTTTTTATTAGCACTTTTATTATTATTTATACATTTAAGCTGGCTTAACTCTTCTTATTTTTGTATTTTATGTATTTGGAAAATAAGATTTAGTTTGAACAAATTATATTGTTGTAGGAGTCTAAGAAGAAATACTTTGAATTTCAAGACTATGTGAAGAAACTAAAATATAAAAAGCAAATGTCGAAGGTATAACTGTAAAAATAGGTTACATTTGTAGATAAATATTTTCATTGTGTATTTGAATGAATTGTATTTAAATAACATAATTCTTTGAAAATAGTTTCAATAAAATTTTCTCCTTTTTAACTTATAATACTTACATTTCTCATGATTGGTGATGACTTTAATATGCAGACACAAACACTCTCATGTCACTGTTCAATTGTAAGAAAAAGCCTTTTATTTCGAAGTTTTCATTAAAGTTTTCTTCAAAGAAATTTAGTATTCTGTATCTTTAATGTGTAACACATATATGTTCACAATGACTTAATCAGCTGTTGTCCAAGTGACATCTAATTCTCAATATAGGGTTTTCATCTAAAATCATAGGATATTATATTCACAATGGTTGCATAGCGTTTCTTGATTTATTTCTTATTGCATGGATCAGTCAATACTCAAGTCATCTGAATAAAGCGAAAACCGTTTGATTTCAGTGAAAATCTACAATTCCCATGTGATATAGCTTTACTGGGTGTATAATTGTGAGATCCTTTTTTTTTTTCTTAAAAATCCTGTGCAGGTAAAGGTGATTACAACAGAAGCATTCATGCAGAATGCCACACCATCTCATATTGCTTCTCTCAGTAAAGCACTTGGATGGTCATTCCTCACCAAATGTGATTAATAATTACAGTTAAAAGGAATGGTTCCCATACGTACCAAATATAATAGATGATTTTTTGACTGTAGAGTTACATAAAATCCCGAGTGTGTCATAGGCCATCTTTAGTGGAGTTAAACAATGCCATTTACCATGAAATCTGTATTCGATTATGCTACACACAACTTTTAAAGATGTTCTTACTAAGTTCCAAAATATAAATTTGTGCTGATGAGCACATAAAACAGCTGCTACTGTAATAGGTTTAAAAACATTTGCCATGAATATTAATAAATGTTGTTTTAAACGAAAATCTGATTTCAATGCACGGTAAAAACTGTGTCATAAAATTTCCCCTTCTTGTGAATCAGTATTTTGCTAACTGTATTCATATATTCCAATTTGTTGTGTGGAAAATCCTGCATATCAGAAGACTCAGGTTCTCAAAAAGTGAAATCGAGGGAATTTTTGGAAAGTAATATTCACACATAAAACAATTTTTGGGATATAGTTAAGCTAACTAATTACATACACATATTTATAAATCATTTTGGAATGGTGATAAATATATATGGGTAAAAACTAATCCAAGTATATATATTTATATATATATATTTCAAAGGAATTAAATGAACAACAAATTTTTTTAGTATTTTTTAATTGTTCATAATGATGGATATTTCTGAATTAATTTATATAGCTCCTTTTTTACTAATTTGTTGTGAACTTAAAAGATGAATAAAATATTATAATTTAGTCACAATCATATAATGGTCTATATTAAATCAGGAACTTAAATCTAAGATGACAAAAATGGAAACTAAATGCAGTTATTTATAAACTTTCAACTCTTAATTTTTTTTCCTAACCATTACTGTTTAATAAAAAAGCATTATTTTTTTTTTACATTTCCACTTTTTTTTTTATGACTGTTCTGTAATTACATGTGCATATTCCAGACTTATCTGTTAATTTGATTATTCAACACAATTTTATTTTAAATACTATTTTTTGTTCCTCTGAAGCTACATTTAACTTTGAAATTAATACTAGGTGTATTTCTTTTTTAATTTCTTTATTATAATTTGTGTTTATTAGTTTAGCAATTTCATTAAGCAAATTATTTGAATTATTTTATTCATATAATTAAAACCAGTACTCTTGTCAAGACTAACAAAGTAAATAAAATTATCCTTTCCTTATTATATTGCTGACATCTACAATGTTTCTTGTCAACAACACTCAGCCAAATTGTTTATAGGAAACCTGCATTCAGGGGCATTCATGAGAAAATGGCAAACTAATTTTCATTCATAACAGTTTTGTCTGTTTAAAGTGAAATTAAAACAAATTTACCGAATTTTTAATAGGATCAAAATAATCTTCAATAAAATTTCAAAATCACAGTTTTAATTATTTAAACCCTTCTATTAAACTACAGAATTATTTGTAAACAAGCTCACATTCTCATATTTTAATTTTAAATGCATTAGATAGTGTCAAAAGAAGCTTTAGCCTTTTATTTAAATTACTTGATTTATTATTATTTTATTTAAATTAACACATTTAGACCTAAACATAAAATGTTTCATGTCATAAAATATTGGAATGGGCATTTTTTTATTAACTACTTAGTGATTATAAGAACAATTCACAATTCAAATAAATTCCATCTTTACGCCTCACCGCGTTATAATTAAATATAAAGCCAAAGTTTTAATCAATTTTTCATGCAGAGCAAAAAGTATTGGTAATTCATCCAATAAATTGATGCATAAAATAGGTAAAAAAATATACATAAATTTTAAGAAAATATGAAAAAAATAAAAGAAAGTAAGTACACCATTTCTACAAGTCTTGAGAAAATTTCATGAAGCATTTGGAAATATTAAATGTTTTAATTTTGTAAGCGATTATTGGTGGATATAAATAATGTTTTTAATTTTGCATTAGAGAAATGCAAAGTTTCTCTCTATATTTTGATTTAAATACAGAATATATTCATTCATATTATAATTTAATATATTGATTTTTTGAATTGAACATTTTTCAAAAATTAATAATACAGTTTGAAGGGGTTACTTATTTACCCAGAATGTATCTAACGATCGTTAACCAATCATATTCTAAAGCACTAAAGAAAAAACTTATTTTTTGATTGATATGATGTTAACACAAATGTTTATTTTTATTACCAAATAATTACAATTCAATAAAAAAGCAAATTTGTAAGACCAATCCTTACCAAATGACACTTATCTGTATTCTGATTGTGAGGACACCAAAATTATTTTAATTCTTTTCAAATTTCATTGGAAATAACAAATTAAAAATTTACAAGTTTGATAACATTTTCTCACAAGAGGATTAATCTAAAGAAATTTAAAAAAAAAAAAAAAAAAAAAAAAAAAACTTTTAGGGCCATAGGGAAAATAATCAATTTTCAGAAGTTGCACAAATTCTGATATATTGTTACTTAAATTTCAAAACAATTTATATATATAATCTTTCATAACCATAATTCAGTAATGATTTTAAGAAATATTTAAAATGAAATTTTCAAGAATCAATACTTTTGTAAATTTGTGATATAAGCTTAAAATATTAACGAAACTCCAAAATGCAATTAAAGAAATTACTTTTTTTTTTATCTAAAGTTTTTCTAATTACTTTTTTTTATCTAAAGAATGGTAGAATTCACAAGAATTAATGGATAAAATCAAATGTATTATCTTTGTTATTCAAGCTGAATATGTAGTATAAGCATACAAAAAAAAATGATATTTAAAAAACATTTAAAATTATATTGAAAAAAGTTCAATATATGATTATTTGTAATGAAATTTGTGTTTGTTTATATGGAATTAATATTCTAGTTTTAAAATTAGAAAAACATACACAAAATAAGTCACATAAATTTGTCCAGGGGATGTGTTTTTTAAATATCAATTGATTGTAATTTTAGCGGTGTTAATGTGTTTTAGTGTAAAAGTATTCACATAAATCGATGTATTTTAATGTGTTACAGAAAGAGCTCAGGAGATTTTTATTTCAAAAGTTCTACATTAAAATAAATACAAATGGTAAAAATATTAATAAAATCAGATTCTTGTACAAACATAAAACAATAAAGAGAGCTTCCAAATAAGTAAACTATAAATTAATGCTCATGAGTTATAGCATTTTTTGATTTTCTCACTGCATTAATACTTTTAGAAATTCAAGAAATAAAAATTAAGTAAATAAATTTAAAATTATTTAGCAATATATCATTTATATAAAAGCATCTTAGCAATATATCATTATATAAAAAATATTACATTATCACAAAATGATAATTCAATGAACGTTTGCATTCATGTTATATGAGTAAATATATATATTAAGTTTCACTAATCAGAATTCTTAAAAAGTTATTAAGGTAATAATTTTTCAACTTTGACAGAGATTTGCAATGTTACACAAACTTATATTCTATAAATATAATACAAATAAAAAATCTATTGTCTTTAAATATATAACAAATTTACTCATTACATTTGACTCACCAGCACAAGATTTTAAATTTGCTCATCTCTGAACAGTTAAAAATCAGTTTGATATAATGATTAAGTATAAGCCAAGTTTAAATACATTGCATTTATCACAGACAAAAATTTTCTGCTCTCTCTACTCGACTAGCACTGAACTATAAATGAATTTTCAAAAAATTCTAAAATTTTTATCCCTAATTGTACAATTCTTCAAAAATATGTTTACACAGAGTTCAGTAATAAAATCAGTGCATTCTGATAAATTACATTATGAAAAAAAAATGCTTTATACAAAACAGATTTAAAATCCATAATTGCAGACTATAAATAATACTCATACATACTTTTTAAAGTTAGCTAATTTACAAATATTTCAATTACTAAACATAAGATTTTATATTTGCCCAAAATTGAACAAAAAAATCTTAACTTTACCATTCACTCAAATGAAAATAAGTATAAATGATATATATGTATAAATATTAGTATACATAATATTACTGTGCATATAACAAAGTTAACTCTAAATTATTTAGTATAAATAATTTACTAATTCTTTTGTTTAATATTAAAACCATTTAAATTAACATGTTTTATTATTGTACTTGAATATTTGATAAAAAAAAAATCAAAATATCCAACAGTAAATTTTAATTTGTTGGTTAAGTCTTAAATACAATGAGATAACTATATATAAAGTCACACATCTTGTGTTAACTACTATATACAGGCGATCAGTTAATGCAAAAATCGAAAAGACTGAGTAAATAAAATTTATCATAAATAAAATTAATCCATTTAGTGTTTTTAGTTAGGTAATACAACAATATATTCTTTGTTCAAAAAATATGTTAGGTTATAAATGCAATGAAATATCTATAAAAGAAATCTCTCATAGCAATTACATTTTGTACTGAATATTCTTTTTTTATTATTAAATGGTTAGACACCATTTTTAAAACAACGCCAAAGGGGAAACTTAGAAAATTTTGACAAAATAAGTAATGAATATATATTCACAAAATATTGGAATGAATTACATTTTTAAGGTATGAAAATTTAATAAATCCATTATATATTTGCTCTTATATAAAAGTATAAAATTCAAATTTGAATATAAAATATTCGGTTTATAAAAGAAGCGTTTTGATAAAAATATGCATTTGAAGTATAATTTATATATATATATATATATATATCTGGTGAGAAAATTATTCTAATTGATACTATAGAGAGTAAATTTAAAAGCAATTCGTAGAAAATAACAGTTATTAACTTTGAAGCTTTACATTAAAAAAGTTAAAAGTGTATAAAAAGAGCTGGGCTTCATTATAATGGTTCTTATATTCAGATATTACAAGTGGCAAATAATTTATCACTTGGGAGAATAATTAACTTGTTAAAAAAAGAAATGTATTGATGAAGCAGAAAAATTGGACACAAAAATTATCTATATTTTAATATGAGCTATAAAATTTTCAGCAGAAAATATTTAAAATGGATATATTTCATATATTACTGTAATAAAATTAAGCTAAAAAATTTCATTACAGAAATATTTTTATAAATACAATACATTGTAAAAAAAAATGCATTTATTAGAAACATAAGAATGGAACACAAAGCACATCTTGTTTTATAATACTTAAAATTTGTATAGAAATGACAAAACTGACACACTGCATACATTTATACTATGACACAAATTTTGTAAGTCATGGAACACAAAATAGTAAATAAAAATAAGCTGTTATAAAATATTGTAAAAAGATCAGATCAGTGTGAGGTGGGATAATTAGCAAAAAAGTGCATCACAGAATCTACGTAAGATACAGCTAATATGAAAATGAAATCAAACAGCAATGAAGATATTTATGAATAAATAGTAATAACTTCTCTTCCACCTCCTCTCACCATCAATACTCGTTCTAAGCCTTCTGTTAAAACTTCCAAAAATTCCATATCTAATATGCATTAAAGTAATATAACAATTTAAAAACAAAACATTTTTTAAATTATTATTAAATCAGAAAAGTTATATTTAAAAAATATTCAAAAATAAAAAAGTATTATTTTAAATTTTGATTAATAATACAAAGAAAAACAATTTTTAAATAAATTTAGTTTTAGGTCAATTAATCTTATGATTCTTAGAATATTAAATGTATTTAACATAATTCATAATAAAGGAGTTTATATACCATATATTATTTAATTTTGCATTGTAAATTGTTGAATAAACTGGTCCAGGAGAATTAATATAAAGATTCACAATTCCACTTCAATCAATTAACTACAATCTAGAAATTGAAGGTAATACATTAAAAATCAGCAAAAGATAGTCCAGAGAATAATTGATTATAAAAAGTAGCTATTGGAATCAAGCTCTTGCTATTGGATATGTGTAGATTAATGAGCTTGATTTTTAAAATATTGGGCAAGAATAAAAATATGAGAGAGCATATTGACAGCCTCAAAATGGGAATGTAACTAACAATTACATGAAAATACATTAAGCAGATTTGCACAAAATTAGACTTAGAACTAGAGTCATTTGGAGTAATCAAATGGTAAGGACAATACTTCAGTAAAAAAGAAATATATACATAATGTAGCAAATTACTAGATAATATTTAATATATTTATACATAGATAACAAATAATTACTATATGTGTTGCAATTGTATTAAAATATTCTGCCAAATTTATTTTTTTCATTGTTTAATAATAGATGGTTGCACTTCTAAAGCATTAAAAAACTTTTATGTAAAACTACAAAAAAGTAAGAGAAAACAAAAAAGGAGAGAGAAAAATGGAATGGAAATAAAGATTTTCCAAAATAGTAAATAGAAGCAATGAAAGCATTGAATAATTAGTGTAAAATATAAGAGATGCATGATCAATGTAAAAGATCTAAGAAAACTATATGAAAAAGAAGAATATAAATAAGTGTGACAGATGTCACTTGGTTATGAATTAATATGTCAAAATGAAAATGCATACAATCCTTTAATGGCAAAATAGCAAAAAAACTTGACATTTTGACTGAAAAATTTCTTGCTTTTAAAGTTATAAGGGCCTGTCAGGATGGGTGTAAGAATTATTTTTTCAAATGCCTATTTATTAGAAATCACATTTTTTAGAATTGAATAACAGTGTCTAATTTAGTTTTCACTTAATTTTGGACTTCTGGTAATATAATAAATTTAATAAGATGAACCAAATTGTACCACCTCAAATCTTTGATGTTTGTGCCTATTATATATTATGCATTTGAATATTATACATTTTTATGCTAGTTATTATTTACATAAGATAAATAATTTTAAACATTCATTATCATTATTGTTGAATTACATTATAAATAAAATCAATAGGGCAATATTATACCTTATTTAAAAATTTTTAAAATTAATTTTGCAAAAGATGAACCAAATTGTAATAACATTAGTAATGCAACTGTACTCCACCAACATTTTAATATACTCATTCTTTTTACCTATTATTATACATTATCTCATGTTCATAGATATCACATATTAAACATTTTTCAAATAGCATATGCACATATATTTAAATATCATGCAAATACTACAATACTATTCTTATATATATTATTCCCATGAAAAAACTATGGTTTAAAGCTTATTTTGAGCATTCATTATTACTAATAGTACATGTAATAAAATTTAATAATATACAACTCCGTCCTTCATTCAAATTTTTTAATTTTACAAAAAATAAAGTGAACTTTAGAAATTTTAGTAAAATAAACCAAATTGTACCGTATCAACATTTTGATACTCTTATTATTTGTATTTTCTGAATAGTTTACATATCTATGTAAATATCATGAGGCAAAATTGAAATTATGCTATCATATTAATTCCTCATATAAAATAATTATGGTCTTACGCTTGTTTTGAGCATCTACAATTTTTATTGAATTATATTACAAATAGAATCAATGTGTAATATAATACCTTGTAAATTTTTTTAATTGATTTTACAAAACAAAAAATCTATATGAACAATGTTTAATAACCTTACTTGATTAATTTTTGTCACCTTCAACAGGACATCTGCAATTGTGAAAATATTTTATGATTTCGTACAAGACATCACACTAAATTTATTGAAAAGTAATTATTTATTCAGCTTAAAAAGACATCACAATATAAAATATTCACTTATTAATGTTACTAGCATGTTTTAGCAAAAAAATTTTCAGAATTCAGATAAAAGGATACAGTTTGCTTTTATTGAACTTGCTTTTGGTAATCCAGGAAGATTTAAAATAACTAATTGGGCATTATGAGACTTAGCAACAATAGCTTCATTTAATTTTACGGCAGTATGCATTCTGCGAACGTTAGCTTCATCACTAAATAAAATACATAGTATAGATTAGAATACATAGTATACACAGTGTTTGATAAAACTTCTAGATTTTAAATATTAAATTTTAAAAAGCAATTAATAAACAATTAGAAAAGCTATTAATAAATTCAAAAAACTGAAAACATAAAAAATAAAATGTTATATATGTACACAAATTTTTTTAATGTTATTTTATTCTTTCATTCAAAATAAAAAGTTTTTTTTTCTTTTTTTTTAAAAAAGAAAAGAAATTTCATTAATTCCCAAGATTATTTGACTCACTGATCAATTAAAATGCATTAAACTGAAATAACAAAGTGTTTGAAAGTGGAACTAACATTAGTTACTTTGACTTTCCTCATAACTTTAAATTTGCTCAAAATTTTATATATGATAAAAAAAAATTTAATTATTTGAAAAAACCAATTTTATATAAATATGTTTACAGTTGAATATTGAAACTGCAATAACAAATAAAAATTTTAAGAACTGGCTGACTATAGGTGAAGTGGTTAGTACCTCTAATTTCAAAGCAGTAGGTCCCAAGTTCAAATCCTGGTTCTGGCATAATGTACACCCACTAGGTGCCCCACTACATAAGATGCCATCACATTTATTCTTTTTAGTGCTGATTAGTTATATCTTAAGTGCAGCCAGACATTAGAAAAAAATTAAGAACTGTGGAAGAATTTGTATCACATTACCTCAGACATAAATGAAAAGATTCATATTAAAGAATTAATTTGTACCTTATAACTTCAGGCATAAATGAAAAGATTCATATCAAAGAATTAATTTGTATCAGATTTAGTTGATTCTATAAAATAATAGAATCTGTTACCAATCCAAATTAAAGAAGCAATACATTTATTGAAATCCTGAAGCATTTGGGATAATAAATGATACAAACAGGCTTGGATCAAACAAACGTACACTCACTTCCAAAAGTTAAGCACAAAGGGGTAAAATACAAAAAAAAAAAAAAAAAAAAAAAAAAAAAAAAAAAAAAAATCAACAAATACTGCTTTGATTTGACTGACACAAAATTTGGCAGGAAAGTAGTATATATATTTTATGCATTAAATAAAATCAATAATTATATACAGAAATAAAAATATAAAATTTTTGTAAGTTATCAGATAATGGCATACTGGAGATTTAAACAGAATTATGTATAAAGTGAAAATAAACATCATAAAATTAAAAAAGGTCATTAATAGGATATGTGATCCCCCACCCCTCATTTGTATATAAAGTTTACACCTTGTGACCATGCTTTCAATTAAGTGGTCAACTGCAGCAGAATTAAGCAATAAGAATTCTTCTTGTAGAGCAGTTTCTAGCTCAATAAGAGTGGTTGGAAGTAGGAAACAAGTAGATACAGTACAGTCGAATATGCTGGCTATGCCATATGCGCAATCCCTTCACTCTCCAGGTTGTCAATGACGATGTCAGCTCTTTGGGGATGTGTGTTATCATCCATTAAAACAAAAGTAGAGCCAACTGCTGCAGTGTACAATCACACAATGGGTTCAAGGACTTCACCTCGATACCAGACAGTCATCACAGAATCTCGTTTAAAAAAGTGCAGGTCAGTGCAGTATCCTAACAAAATCCCTGCCTACACTATAATGATTCCGCCTCAAAAGGCATAATGTTTTGGGGATGATTGCATGTTCCTTGTTCACGCCATATCCTTATACGCTTGTCATCTGGCTCCAGAGCAAATCTTGACTCATCAGTAAACACGACATTACCCCAATCAGACACAGTCCAATTGACATGTTCCCAGCAACACTTCATTAGTGCCCCTCTTGATTGGACAAATAGACAAATACAAACTCAAGTTACCTGGACATATAGTCCACTAATATGTAATCTTCGGGGTACAGTAGCTGCAGATATCACCTCACCAATGGGCATTCTAACCATAGATGTCACACGTGTGGAGGTCATTCTGCAATTCTGCTTGGCTTAAGTCGCAATATATTAATCTTCCTTGGGGTTTGTAACCATTAGGCAACCGGCTACAGGTCTTCAGACAACTGTCTCTGTAATTTGGAATTGTTTCCATAAACATGAAATAACAGAATGACAAACAATGAAGAAAAGAGAAACATCTGGGATCGACTGCCCTGCTTCAATGGGCCCCACAGCATGCCAGCGCTCAGAATCTTCCATTCAACTTCTGGGAGTTATAGAAACACGTATGTCTTGAAAACAAATTTTACAAAAGTTTTAAACACCTTCTATCAGCACTTACAATCAACTTCTGTAACCCTTCATAAAGCTGGTATCCTTTAAGACAGACCTTTTTGCATATTTCTTGAGATGAAAGTGGCTGTTACTTAACATATTTGCATACTTCCATCTATCTCTGCAGCGATTTGCATCCTCTTTATAATTCTGATCGACTTCCAGAAATTAGCATTTTCTTCTCTGTGCTTAACCTTTGGAAGCAAGTGTAAATACAGGAAGTTAATCTTGATCTCTTCTTGTATGGATTTAAATTTGTTATTGAGCATTCTTGCAATACTTCTTTTAAATACAGCAAAGCATTGATTTGTTAGAAAATAACTTTTGAAAGCTTTAATATTAGAGGCAACACAGCAATAGTTAGCAGGAAGTAAACGTCAATATCACTTAGTGATATTTTTGATCAATTCACTATATTTAAAGTGTTTTTTCACTCAATTTTTTATGAGGACAAATTGGATTACGATCTATAGTTTAAAGTGAATTTCAAACCACAACAAACATCTAAACTGAGATTGGTACTCCAGGTAGGTGAACTATGGAACTGAAGGCAAGAGTGCTAAACATTCGGCTTCCAGCGTGGCCACTATTAACAGCTAAGAATATAAACTACTAAAAACAATGAATTAATAACTAAAACAATATATAAGCAATATAAAAAGCAGTAGTAAAGCTTCTATTGCAGCATTTACAAACACAACTGTCTTCAAAGTTTAAATAGATCAACTGTCTATAGCAATGAGTATGGATTTAGTTTAAACTCTTTCAACACACTAGTGTTCTTGTTTAAAATACACAGTTGATAATAGTCTTGAATTTCATATGGAGATTTTAAATTATCACTTTTTTTGGTAAATCTTGATTTTGCATATAACAATTAATAATGTGGCAATACAAAAAAGAGTGAAAGTTTTGTCAGTTCATAGTGTTCATTATCATATAAATTCAAAAATGCCAAGTACCTTCATATTGAATTTCATTAGGAACTCATAGCCACTGACCTCTTTTACATATTATCAACAAAAAACATTTGCATTTCAGATTCATTAAAGCCTGTCTTTGACCCTTTGGTAGAGCTTAACTTTTATAACTAATAAAAGAATATGTAATTTTTTTGGACAAAAATAATGTGCGAGTGCATATTACTGTTAGCGACTTTTTTCAATACAAAATTTGTTACACAACTTCTTGTTCAGAACGTTTTCCATACCTGTCCTGCATAGACAGCATTTGACTATAGTTAATGATTTCATAAACATACTGTATTTGCTAATCACGACAGTTCAAGAGCTGTAGTGACTAGAAAACAGCAGTTGAAGTTCCACACAACAAAGTAACTGTCAGTTTGAGTCAGTACAAGTCAAATTATTATTTTTTTGTCCTATGTTCAGCCTTGGCCAATCGGTTATGCACTGTCTTGCTGACCAGTAAAGATGCAAAGAACTAAAGGGGGAAACATTTTCAATGTCTATATCTTTCAGACCAGAAACTTCCAAAGATGACATCCATTCATAGAGCCACAGTCACACAAGGAGCAAGAGGCAGAGGAACCCAGCCCAATTCTATGTAGATGTTGAAGACAGTCATGGCTTGTCAATAACAAGAAGCAGGCAACACCAATTCTCCTGGGCAAACCCAGAGGAACTCTACTTTTATGCTGCAATAGGCACTCTTACCCAGCAGCCAAATTAGCAGAGTGTAGCTCCCTAGATGTCTTGAGCTCCGATGCCACTAAAGACTTGAAGTAACGAATTGGGATAAGAGAATGACACTGGGGCAAACCCAGTGCAAATTTTGCTAAAGAGTCAGCCTTCTCATTACCTGGGATCCGCTGAAGTACAATTTTATATTACCATTTTCAATAAGATTACTTAGGATACTTTTACGCCTAACTTCTTCAGATGAGGTAGAAACACCTCTATTTACCAAGACTTGAATTGCAGCTTGCAAATCAACGAGAAAAACAATTTTGCTATGTCTAAAGTTTAGCAAGGGCTCGGCTACAAAAAGCACGGCCGAGATCTCTCCATCAAAATTATCTCAAAAGGTCCCCACAGGTTTGCTGAGTTGAAAGTTGACAGGAAACACCAGCAATCTTCAAGACAGGATCAGCAGATCCATCAGTATATACATGGAGCCAATCAGGCAAAGAATACCTCTCATAGAGGATCACCAAGGCAAAGGCTCTCAGTTCAGGTCCAGAATAAGTGCCCTTACTACAAGGAAAGTCAAGTTTAAGATTTATCTCAGGTGTTTTAAGGTAACCAGTTGCAAAATTGTCAACAAAGGGTTAAACATCAATAACAGACAAGTCAAATGAATCAACAATTTCCTCAATACGATCAAAAAGGTAGATTGAGAGTTAATTCTTACAATAGGTTTGCAATTACTCCAATAATGACTATTACATCCAATCAGTTTTTTTACTAAGAATCAGAGCCAGTTTGTTACGACTATCAGACAAAGGCTCAATGCCAGTCTGGAGCTTCATGGAAGCAATAGGAATAGATTTAGATGCACCAGTCACTAATCGAAGTGCACAATTCTGAACAATATCTAGTTTTGAGAGCACACTATTGGAGCTGGTAATCAATAATTCTGAACCATAGTCAAAAGTAGGCATAACATAGGATTTGTAAGCATTAGTGAGGGCATCTTGAAACACACCTGAAGTAATGCCACAAAGTCACTTCAAAAGCTTCATTCTATTTAAGGCCTGTCATTAATCAGATTTATATGATTATTGCAAGAAAGCTTGGAATCCAGTACAATATCATTGTCAGTAATATTAACAGTTCTTAAAAGCAGTAGAGCCCTAAATTTCAGACAAATGGAATAGCTTTTTGAGCTCAAAGTAAAAAGTTGATAGTCCTATCACAGTTGACTAGCATTTTATCAGCCCAATCAGCAAGTCTAAATAGTGCCTCATTAAGCAAAATCTCAAGATTTTGTATATTAGAACCAGTTGACCAAATAATCTGCATACAGTAATGTCTGAATACAATCAAGTACCTTCAGAACGTCGTTGATCATGATATTAAATAAATATGGACTTAAAACAGAGCCTTGAGAGGGAAGCCATTCTTTGCAGTCAAATCCGTCGTAATATCAACAGAAGAGGAAGCCTCTGTATACTTAATTTAACATGTTCTGTATTACAAATTACTGCTGAATTTAATTACATCTTACCCAATCATATTGTGATAATCAGTAATAACATTTTGTAATTGTATTTCCTCTTGGCATAGGGATTTTATTGGTCTAACCATATATAATCACTGGGTAAAGAAATCATTCAAACATCTACTTTCTTAATTTATCCAAACCATCTGGAAGATAGAAAATGTAAAAGATAAAATTCTCATTCAAAAATATTTACAGTTTAGCTTACGTTATATCAATTTCTTAACTTATAGTAATTGAGCAAATGTATACATTAATACAATGCTTTGTTGGATATTTATTTGAAAATATACTAAGTCACTGAATAGTATTTTACTTCAGTTATTATAACAGAAATGCTTAATTTAATTATGAAAATTTATGAATTTAAATCATCAAAAAGCAAAAGCAAAGAAACTTCATATGATGATGAACTAATAAAATTAATGCTTATATCCTGACTATAATATCTAGATAATATTTAAATGAAAGTTTACAATAATCAATTGTGCAAATTTTAATACGTTATGCATATATTAAAAAGATTAGAAATGTAAAAGAATTTAGACTTAATTTTACTAAAAAGAATATTTAAATAGCATATAAACAATTTTAAAAAAAATTACTTGCTTTCACATAAAAAATTTCTTAGAAATAGCATTGCAATATTAAAATACACAATAACATGCTGTTTTAAAACAAAATTTTTAAAATAAAAAGGGCTAATTATCTGTTTAAGAAAAAAATTTAAAAATTAAACAGCATTTAATAGTGATGAATGTTAAGAATATTTGATAACTAATTTTTCAAAACAGTTTAGAATTTATAAATCATATTCAGCACTTGGGAAAGTGTAAACTATATTATTTGTATCATAAAATTTTAACATTCATTTTATTGATACACAATTCATAATTGGATACAATGAGCCTGAGTCAATGTTTATTCTTACACCATTAGATGACACAATATTCACTTAAAGTGATTTGATCTATCTTTATTTTATGCTTTAACAATGTGGTTTTTAAATAATGTAGTATATGGTTTGCCATATGCACAATTGAACCAAAAAATAACAAGTTTAAATATAATTTTCAATGTTATTTAAATTATAAAAAATTAATTTTAAATAACAAAAAGCTGATTTGCCTTTTATAAATTGAAATTTTGTATTTATTGCAAATTTCAATACATTTCAAGATAACATTGTAAAACTTGATTCTTATCAATCATTTCACAAGGTAAGAATATGAAACAGAATATGATACAAGAAAAGGTGAACAGTATATAGAAGAATAAAAACTCCCTACATCTTAATATTATGTTAATGTAACCATGACATATAAAAAACAATTTGATTTGTTTGTAGAATAACCAAAAATTAAGCTTGTTCTAAAATAAACTTTTACAACAGAATAGTTACATAAATTGAAAGTTTTTTCAGTGTTTTCAGTCAAAATGGTTTAGGTCTTACTTCAAACAACTACATGCATTTGGCACAACAAGGCAAAAATCAAACCTACATACTGAACCCATATTTACAATTCTGACCCAAATTTTTAAAGAACTTAATAAAAAAGCAACATATAGAAGTGTATTTCTAGATAATGAAAAACTTCATAAATAATGGAAGAAATTTTAATATTTAATTTTATGGTACCCGCATTAAAAAATCACAATAGTAAAAGGAAATTTTCAACTGATTTAATATATGATAATGAAATATGATAAATAAAACTAATAATACATCAAAAGATCGACTTAAAAATCCATAAAATGTAAAAAGAAAAGATTCAAAACTTCCACTAAAATGTAATTGCTTTTATTAGAATGGACTAAATAAAAAGGAAACTCTTGGCTATTAAAAGATAAAGTAATCTTAGATATTACTAATATAAGAGGAGAGTCACCAATCAAACTAATAAAAAATCTCACATAAAACTAACATCTTTAATGGCATTTGGCAATGAAATGGTTATGGAAATCAAGTGCTTGTGCATTAATTAGCAGATGCACAATGCATGTAAAAATGTGCATTTATAAAGCAACTATCAACCTACCAATACTTTAGTAAATTCCATCCTATGTATATTTGATAAATTAGCTTGCAAGTTGAAAAGCGCATTATGACACAAATTTTCTGATTATGAAACTAAGAATTTTTGATAACACAGGCAATGCAATAATTGTTGACAATGCAATAAATGTATACAGGTATCACTGCACAATATTTTTTTGACACAAGAATATTGATTTGACCTAAATATATCATTTAAAGTAATGAAAATTTCAATTTTTTTAAATATTAAAAAATAAATGAAGAATTTGACTATAAGCCAAATAATGGAGATGAAAGGTGGAAGTCACATTGTAGCACATTTGAAACAACAAAGCATTATAATAGCACAGATTTATTATTTTCGATGAAGTAATTTTAGAAAACAAACTAAAATATCCCACTGAGTTAAACTGAAAAAAAAGATATTCATACCAGAAACAAAAATTTAGAGCTGTGATACTTAAAAAGATTTTATATTTGCTAATATTTTTTCAGACTTATAAATACTGAAAGACACTATCAATGGTTTTAAAATAAATCCAGCATTAAAATTCTTTTAAAAAAATTATGATTTAAAAAAATTGAATCTATAAAATTATAATAATTTTACTTATTGATTAATTAAACAATGCAAGATAATTAAATTAAGAATACTTACTTTATCACAAGTGATTTCTTGATATTAATCAAGCATTATGAAGCATTTTAACTGTTGTATCTTTATTTTTAATACTTTTAGACTTCATCAAATTATGGTCTAGATTAATCTGATTCCACAGTATACCTGATTTCTTATGAGAATATTTATGATGACTGTGTTGTTGCAGAAAACTACATACAATTAAAAAAAAACATTTGGAAATATTTTTTAAGTTTTGAGGAATTTTAAAAACCTTGGTCTGTATTTAAGGAATAAATTCTATGAAAATAAAATTTGGTAATATTAAATTGGTTTTTAATTATAAATAACTCTGGCATTGCAATTAATCAACCTTTCATTAATTATTCTTATACAGACATGAAGGACACTTTATAAAAAAAATAGTCATTAAATGGGAATATATACAATATACATTAACTACAAATGGATCTTTATATTGTTAGATCCATAAAAAAAATTACTCCATTTTTTAATGCAATATCATTTTAAAATGGGACACTTTATAAAAATGCAATCAATTTTATATTTGGATATAATGAAGTTGAATACTTGGATAATAATTTATGGATTTAACTATTTTCATTATAACTGATATTGGAACAATTTTTTAATTATAGGAAATAACAAAGAATAACTATATTTAATTAGTAATCATCAAGTTTAAAAGTTTTAAATTACAACAAAAACTAGCATAAATGTGAAAATACAAAAATATATAACTTACGGTCTAATAGTTAAAAGTTTATCAAAGCTTTCTCTATTTTCATTAGAACTGTTTTGTTCATCTTGATTATCATCATCATTAGCAGTCACATCAATGAGCTCAACATCTTTTATTTCTTCTGTTACCTCATTAAATCTAACTCTAGATCCTTTCTTATTACTGGCTTGATGATGATGATGATCAACAATATTTTGTACCTAATTTTAGTGATATAATTTACTGCTTAATTACAAGCGAAAATAAATTAAATAATTTAAACCAAAGCTGATTTTAATAAAAGTAAAATAAAATACCTCTCTAAATGTTGTTCCTCCAACAGATAACTTTAGCTGTTTTAAAATTTCATTTCTTTGTTCCATTAAAAGTGTTCTTTCATATGTGTAAGCAGATATATCACTATCCATCTAATCAAAATATATTTTAAATAAATTAAAATATTATAGTGTTAAAATTTAATGCATATCTGGTAGACTTAGAGAATATGTGAAATACCTTTGCAAATTATTTTTGCAAAGGAAGCAAAACTAAAATAAAATTAACATAATTATATGATTACAGAAATAAAACCACTAGAGCAAATTATAATTTATTTGAAATTTCAACTCCGTTGCCATATTCTCCTCAACATAAATTCAAGAATGCAAATTTATAGTAAAAAACAAAAAATAATAAGAAATAGTATAAGTGTGAAAGTACAAAAAAATAATAAAAAATTAGAGCATGAAAAGGCAAATGTTAGTGAGATGGGAAAGAGAACTAAGGATCTATCTAATCAAGCATCAAAATATATACCAGTAATACATCGGCTAGAGAAAGCAATCAAGCCCAAGGTCAAGAAGCAGACCTAAAATAAATATTTTGAATAGAGAAACATTGACAGAGCTTAGAGATTTAGAGAAGAAAGAAAACTAAAAGTGAAATGAAAATTATTAATCTCATAAAAAGAAAATTTACAATAACTTTCCCATAATATATTTATTAGTTAAGCTTTTGTTTTCAAATTTTTAATTTTTAAAAATGGATATACACATACATATGAATTTGGATACTAAATAATATACCATTTCAACAACTTCCACATCAGCTTCAATGCGTAAATGGTACAAAAATCTGGCAAGATCTTTCTTCATTTGAATACTATTATCCTCAAGTTCTTACCAAACAGTAAAGAAAAAATAAACAGAACATACTGTAGAAAAATTTATCAAAATAACAAGCACAATAGACTTAAAAATGGTACTTATACTATAAACTTTAGCTAAATACTACAGGAAATTGATCTTAATGAGGTACTAATTTAAGTAAAATGTATTTCAATATATGCACATTTCAAACAATATATTTTAAACATAGAAAAGCTACATGTAACTTGGAATTTTATTAATTTAAAACTACTGATGTTTTATATGAAGTAGAATCCAAAAGTTTCCGGGCAAAATCTGTAACAAAAAATTTTCACAGTAGTGAGTAGTCCAACTACATTCTTCCCTTATTCTAAAAGTGGTTTGTCCCGGATCACATAGGTGAAAGCTCACGGCAACTGCGTTTTTCATAAATGCTTTTAGTAATCGGTGATAGAAAGAAATGGGATCAATTGAGCAGAGATTCAGTAGCAAATTTTGTGTTTGCTAGGGAAAGAGTGCTACAGAGACTTTCAAAACTATATGTATGGAAGAGAAACCTTATCAAAAGTTAAAAATTTTGAATGGCATTATAGCTTCAATGTCTAGTAGTGGATGAAACAAAAATCCAGGATATGATTTTCTAGAAATTTCAGGATATTTTTCAGGACACTCTTTATTAATAGTTTACAGTAAAAGAAAAAAAATGAATTTTAATAGTATTTTAACTTTGCATCTGTCAACAAAAATTAGGTTGGGAAAATTTTGATCTCCTTCCATATGATTATTTCTCTCCTATGAAAGGAAATTAGAATTCTTCTAACTATTTCGCTTTCACATTATCTAAATTTTGAGAAATTTTTTAAATGCTTGTTAATACAAAATATAAATTCACATTCAATTTTTTTCATAATCCAATAATTTGTTTTCAAAAATTTTCAATACTTTTGTATTGTGAATAGAATGTTTTTGCACATTCAGAATGGTAATTCTAAGGTTTTATCTATGATTTATAGTCATTTTACAGGTATATATTTAATAATATTTTAGTACTATTTTATTATAAAACTTGTATAAAACAATTAAATATTAAGAATGAACCTGTAGCTATTGAACTTTTAATTACCAACTTCATGCACTATTTGATAAGTTTGTCCTCACAAAAAATACTGATTCAATAACTTTCAATAATTTTATATAATTAAAGTAATAACAAATTTCAAAAAGGATACGAGCCACAGTAAAAATTCTGAGCTTACAATTTTTCCAGGTTTTATGCTGCTTTAGAAGAAAAGGTAATAACATCAACAAGCCACCATCATATAAATTATGTTAAGGAAAATATTTAATAACAAATGAACTTATAATATTGTTAAGACATTAAGAAATTAACTAAGAACAATGTACCTAGATTTTATCTAAAATTTAAAAATTACAAATATAATAAATTAAAGTAGATTTACTGAAGTAATCACTTTTCAAAGTAATTACAACAGTAAATTTATAATGTTTTATTTCTGTTAATTCAGTTCAAAATATTTTTATGTAATTAAAATTTTATAAACTGAAAAAATTAAAAGTTGTTATATCATCCCTTTAAAATTTTTGCTTTTGATTTGTGAAAAACAAATAAAATATTTAACTTACATGGCTTTTTAAGACAATTTTATCACTTAAAGAAATTTAAAACTTTAAAGTAAAGTGTATACATAATAATAATTATTCAAAAATGATTCAAAGGATATGAACTATCCACCAAACATCTATATTGCCTGTCACTTTCTCAGTATTACTTGGGAAAAGATTGATTCCTTTTGGCACCAACAGAGCATTTTTACTTGCAGATACACTTCGAATAGTATCTAGAATTGTAACATTTTAAATTACCATGTATGCATATATACACACACACACATATATATACACACACACACATATATATACACACACACACATATATATACACACACACACATATATATACACACACACACACACATATATACACACACACACACATATATATATAAAGCAGCTAAAGAGATAGGCCAGTTAAATAAGATACAATATGAAGGGAAAAAAACTAGCGAGACAATTTTAAAACCAGTGACATAAATATATTACAATAGACAAAACAATAGGAGGAAAACAGAGACCACACCTCCACCAGGAAGTAGATAATCAACTATAAGACAACTTTATTATTACACCTGTTGATAAAGCCTCCAATAACTATGCATTTTGGTAAAAAAAAATTTTTTTATTTAGATTTAATTGATAAAGAAACACTGAATTCCAAACCATACAAACATTTGAATTCCACAGTTAAAATCATTAATAAAAAAAATCTGAATTTGTATAACTTAAATATAAACAATTGTAAATTAGAATTTCCTTCTTTGAAATTTATTTCAAAATTGCATAATTTTTTTATAAAATTCAGATAAATTACTTGTGAATCTAAATTGTACATAAATAATCCTGTTGTTTTTGCTGAATATCTAAACATTATACTAGAAAATATTAAATCTGAAGCAACTTGGATTATTCATAATAGATTTGTTTTTGATTTTTTTTAAATCAAATAATAGTATATACTAAATTAATTCCATTGATTTTAGAGACCTTTTCAATAGCATACCAATTGATAAATTATGTGTATTGCATTTCTATTTTTAAAACTATAAAAATTCATTAAATGCTTATTTGGAATACTGGAATTACATGGTTAAATTTGGTATTTATGATAATTTTATTTATAATGAGAAACAATATTATTCAAAATTGTAGTATTCCATAAAGTTATAATTTTTCAAGCATACTTACAAATCTATTTCTACATTATTTTGAAAGAAGTTTTTATTTATCAGTATCCTTTTGTTTTTATATACATTGATGATTTTATTATTTTCAATAATTTAAATTTTAAAGATAATTCTAAATCAATTTACCCCAATGAATTTTCTCTAATTAAAACAAATTTATTTGATAATAGTGCTGATTTTTAGAGTTATCAGTATTGAAAATTCGATTACTTATACTGTTATTTTATTGACAAAACTAATCAATTTAATGTTAAGGTCAACAAATTAATATACGGGAACTCCAATATTTCTTTAAAAATTTCTAGGAATATTAATATATAATGAAATCACATTTACAATATTTGCAATAATAGTCAATTCACAAAAAAATCAAATAAAATGTTTATTAATATGTAATGAATGTATTAATATTAATATGTAATAATATTAATATGTATCAATATTAATATGTAATGAAATCACATTTACAATATTTGCAATAATTGTAAATTCACAAAAAAATCAAATAAAATGTTTAATTAATCATCTCAAAGACAATAATATTCCAGCCAATTTTATTTAAAAATATATAGGAAGTAGGAAATCACTTTTAAAACTGAAGTAATACATATAGTTTTTATAACTACAGAAGTAGTAATACATATAGTTTTTACAACTACATCTATGCATTAATGTTCTCACAACAATCTCAAAAATACCTATATTCACAATAAAAATTAATTACATTTAAAGATATTTAAGGTTAAATTAACTTAAAATTTCTTTTTACATAATTTAAATGTATTGTACAGTTTCTTAACTACTTTAACTTATAATTTTTCAAATTACTCTTAACTGCAGCTTTATCCCAATTTTAAATTTACATTTGGTAACTTACCTTTACTCCAATATTTAAATAGGTTCTGATTTGCTAGTATTGATATTTTGAAAGTACATTTATAGTTTCCTCTACTATGGATTAGTTTACTTTGTTTCCATATACTCTTTTACTTCAATTTTTGTTACAAATATCTTTATGCTTTTTTCTTTTAATACCATCTTCGGGGGATTTGCTTGAAGACCTTAAGACAAATGTCTTCCGCGCATGTCAAAAAACAGTTTTTAATTTGAATGGTTGAATCTAAATATATATACATATGTATATGTACATATACATATATATATGAATGTATGTGTGTGTGTGTGTGTGTGTGTGTGTATATCCCAAGAAAGTAAAATATGTTTTTTTAAAGGTTATATTTTATTAACAAAATAATTTATGTGTTTTACCATAAAAGATAGTGAATTATTTTAAGTCTTTAATAATGTTTTAAATATCACCTTTTTATCACTTTTCAAAATTTCATACTATAATCTTAAAACATATTAGCAATGATACAAATGAATCTAGATTAGTTAATTTTGAGACTAAAGTATACTTATTTATTAAAATATTCATTTGCAAAAGTTTTCTAAAGCACACTAATTGTGTTTGTTGTATATTTTCATGCTAAAGATTTTAATTTAATAATATTAGTGGAAACAAATTATATAAAGGTGTTTGAATGGGCTATGAAACATTCAAATATTTATAAAATTATTTGTGTTCCTTTTTTAAAAAAACAAAACATTTGAACTGAAATATAAATAATTTATTGCAAGCAGCAGATGACTGACAATGGAATCCTTAGCGACCCTAACTTGAAAGCTACAGGTTCCAGGTTTGAATCCTGGTTTGGGCATGGATGTTCTTTTTTTTCTCTGTGTGTTTTTCTATCCTTTTGTTTATTAAACAAATTTGGCGAACCAGTGTATAAGTTGCCATCATCTTCCACTTTTGCAGCACTGAGTAGATTAATCTTAAGATAAACTGGGCATAGGGAAAAATGTTGCAAATAGTAGAAAAATATATTTAAGAAACAAAAACTAAAAATAATAAAGTTAATTAAAATTAGGAGTTTCTGCTTTAAATGAGATCTGAACTCAGCAATACAAGAATTCTCAAATATATAGATCTTAATATGTTTTGTTTATATATATATATATATATATTCACACAAAAATATAAAGTTTTAATTACATTTAGATATTGGAAAACATTTTCAACTTTTTTTTGGCTTATCTGAGAAAAATCTTTAATATTTTTACTTATGCATACACAAATTTAAAAAATACTTTTATACAATATGCCAAAAACATTTCACAGTGAACAAGTTTAATATGATTTTAATTGAAGGAACATTTCATTGAAATATAAATACTATTATTCAAACTTAAAATTTCTATTTCCCTTATAAGGTTATAGGAATTTCCTATAATTTGCTTATTAATTTTATGAACTATAATAATGTACACAGAATTGACACAGAATGAAATTTTTATAGCATAATGTGTGTATAATGTAGAACATTAAAATAAAACTAAATGTGACCTATATAGAAATAAAGTAAAAGTTACTCAGTTTATTTTTTAATATAAAAGATAATAATTGCCCAACATTTTATTACCACAATCATTAGGTATTAAAAATTACATGCAATAGATTATGAGATTAACTTATAGTTTGAGATTCAAACAGTAAGTTACAATTTAAAAATATATATCAAAAAATAGCCTTACTTAAAAACACTCTCCATTGTTTCTCATCTGCACTTTGTCGCCAACCATATGGCCATCCAAGAATAACTGTGTTGTGTTTCAGTCCTCCCAGACCCGCAGTTTGAATTCTACAAATTAAAAAATATATTAATTATTTATGCAAAGAAACTGAAATTATAAAAAAATGTTGATATGCTTACAAATGGCATATTCCTTCAGTAAGATCCTTAGATACAAGAACATCAGCAAATCCTTTCACTTTTTCTTCATCCATAACTCTTTTTAAACTCTATAATACAAATATATAAATAAACATGTGCAACAGGGAGCTTTATAATATTTATTTTACTCTAAATTTTGTTACAGTTTCAAATAAATAAAACATTTACAAGCATCACAATGTTTTGCGATGCAAGTTCTAAGTATTTTTCATACAACATCTGCATTATAGCAAAATTAACCAAGGGCATGTATTTCTCACCCACTTGAAAATTAGAGAACTTAAGATTAAGTAATCAGATAAAGTGTTATTAAATTGAATATAAAATAATTCTAAGAAGAAGCTGAATATAAAATAATTAAATAATACATAATCAGGTCAGGAAACTTAAGAACCATTCTGATAAAGGTATATGCAAAAGATAATATTAATTCCCTTATTATTTATCAGCCATTAAAACCACCAAACCTCCTTTTTGTTTCCCTATCTTTATAAAAAAATATATCAGAAATTTTGTTTTTGCAACAATATTACCAAAAGGTATAAAAAAATTGACAAAAATCATGAAGATTCAACCTTGCACTTCTAGTTCACAAGAAAAATTATTTTTCAAACTAATGTAAATTATTTAAAAAATAAGAACAAAAAATCGAAATTAGTCACTGCGTGCAGCACACAACTACTGTAGTGCAATAAATCACAGTGTTTTACTAAAGTAATGACAGCACAGTCTAAACTGTAATTTACATAAATGCTCATTTAAATCGAGTAATACTTAAAATTTAAAAAGATATAAGCATAAAATTTGTACAACATATGCACTATAAAAATTTTAATCCCTTAAAAATATGCAGTAAATAACCTGCATATTTTTAAAGGATTAAAATTTTTATAGTGCATATACAAGATACAATCAAAAATTTTTAGTATATACTCATCCTTCAAATTGCTGTATGCAATTTTTATTCCATGAAATGTAAAAGGAAAATTATTTAAATATCTCATAGGATTTTTTGCTTAGTTAATATATGATTCTAAAATGTTTTATATGCACATATTTCTGCTTAAAATTCCACAAATAATTCACTTTAAATACACACCATATATTCAAAAATCATTTTATAATTTACATGGCAATAAATTATGAGCTGAAAAAGACAGGGATTTGTTGAATTTTATCCAAAATATTATTCCTTTCTCCATAACAGGCAATGACTTAGAATATATTTTGAAAGAAAATTTATTCAGAAGTTAGATTAAAATTAATCTATAAGACATTTAACATTACTTCTTAGTCCCTTATTTTGCAAATTTTATCATCACTACATAGATGAAATTATATTTTACAATATTTAAAAAGCCAATAATGTATTATTTATCAATAAATATAAAAGTTTAATAAAATTAGATACATATACATTAATTGATATATTAATTTATATATTTTATTTCAAATATTGTAGTACTCCCTGGAAAAATCCACAAAATACATAATTCAATGTAATTAAGATCAAATTTATGTTAATAGAAGACAATTCCCTCACTTCAAAAGACTTCAATAGTCATTAAAAGATTTGCTTTGTTGCATTACTAGTATTAAAAAGTAAATTAAATTATAATAAATAAAACAGTATGAAAAAAATCCAAATAAAAAGATTAAAGAAATAGTGAAATAATAGCAATACCATAAATACCATAAGATTGTCATACATCATAAAATTCTGACCAAAGTAATATGAACATTTTCCAGATTTTACAAAAATAGGAACTTACCAGTTTTGCAGCTTGAGATTCACTGTACATTTTTTCAAAAGACCCTTCTAAAACTGAGCACACTATAGTTAAACCTTTCCCTAAAAATTCATAAAAAATAATGTACAGTATAATTTTTTTTAAAAATTTATTTTTGAAATAAAAAGATTTCAAAAGAATTATTAGCAAAAAAAAATATTTTTTTAATTGTTAATAACTAAACCACAACTAACACTGATATAATAACTGCACTGTGTGATTAACTGTTTTTTATATATAATTATCAAAAGAAATTTCTTTAAATATATATTGCAATTATGAGACATTTATTAATAAGACATGTTAAAATTAAATAATTATTTTAGATTAGAAATCAATAATATTGTTACAATTCAAACAATGCTAAATAGTTAATGATAGCTAAATGAATTCAAAATTATGAACATAATTTAAATGTGATTGTAAAACATCTTTAAAATTCTGATTAAATTATTTCATACAATGTTTTATTCAGCAAAGCAGCAATTTTCTAGTTCACAATAGTTTTAAAATATTACTGAATTGATTACCTCATTTATCAAGTTTATAAAATCTCATTTTGATGGAAAAAATTAAACACAGAAATTAATGTATTACTAAAACATCACAGGCCATTTGACATTAACATTTATGTAAAACTATCAAATAAATGGCCGAATTGTTTTGTATGTACTTTTATTTTAGCTAATATGCATTTATGTATTGTATCAAATTTTAATGTTAAATTTCAATCATTTTTTATTTGTGTCACTTTTAGAAAAAGTTTTTCTTTAAATCATATAATTGTTAACACCATACTGAATTCTCAAAATATTCCATAACAGCCAATGATAATGTATGAAATAAATATTGAAAATAAAAATATAAATTTGTGAAGTGTTTGTAATAGCTTAATTGGAATCGGACAAATACACACAGGAAGTTTAAAAACTTTTTGTAATAAAGAAAAAAACTGCAACACAGCTTACAAACATAAAAAATCTGACTGGTTTATTAAGAGCTCATTTGTAATTTTCTTTTCATTGAATCAATATCTTAGCTAGAAAAGCATCAATTTCATAATTACTACAACAAGCTTTATAGCAGAGCTGAAAAGGCAGCAATCACAGAAAAATTATCAAAAAGTAATTTTCCATTGTACCAAGAAACATTCTAGCAAAAAAATATATAAATCTTAAATTTCTTAAAATAATAAATCACAGAACTTTTATATTATATGCACTAACTTGTATCATTAGTAGTAGTCCTGTAAAATAAACTTAAATTTGAATTTTTTTATACAGAACAAATATGTAAACTCTTACCTGCTTTCAACTGTGAAGCAAATGAAAACAATCTCGGATATTTAGGATTTAATTCCTCGTCCAATTTGCAAAGAATAAGTACTTGTGGTCGCCAATTCTTTGTATGTGGAGGACCTTCTTCAAGTCTTAACAAGCTGTACCTAGCAGCTGACAATGCCAATCCTCTAATTCCATCACCCCATTCTTTTTCAGCTCTAAAATTATAAGATTTCTTTAAAACATTCCAAAGCAAACCCACATGAATATTGTATGACTTAAATTATTTCCTAAACAATTATTTAATAAATACAATGCATATTCAATCAAATCTAACATAAATCCCCACTTTTAAAAAAAAAAAAAAGAAAGATTAAGATATTGTTCTTATATAGAGATATTTTATTATGGTATTATTCTTAAAAATTTAATTTTAATTTGGAATTATATAGATAATCACATTGTTAATAATGAAAGAATAATCAAAAGTAAGATATTTAAACATAAAATGGACACTTTTTTTACATTAAACATAATAGCCTGGTTACAGTTTATTCACAATAACAAAAAGTGAATATTTATATAAATTGATACAAATATAAAAATAACTTTTAAAATTGAGAAGAAAAAAAAAAACAGGCATCAAAAATATATTGTTGCTAATTTCAGTTGTTTCAATTCCAATACTAGATCAACTCCACAAGTCTATAAACAGCCAAGAAATCTCAAAACAAAAGGAATTTTGAAAAAGTCTCCAAGTCAAAAGTCAAGCAGCTCAAGATATCCTTGTTCAGCTTTACATTTTGTGCAAAAAATATAATATGGATTGAGTATACAAAATAAGATATTAATCTTATTTTTTAATTGTTAGTTAATAGACAATTTACAGAATAAAAATTAGAATAACACAATGTGTGTGTGTGTGTCTGTATATATAAGAACTTTCATGGAAATTAAATATTATATTACTATTATTTTCAAATATTAAAAACGTTCTTATTAATTATCAAATACAGTATTGTAAAAATTAAAATTAAAAAAAATTGTATTTAATATTTCCCTTCTTAATGATAGTTTTACAAGATAATTTTAAATAGAAATTTCCACTGTAAAAATAATGATTGTAATAAAAAAAACTATTTGAAGAAAAATAGCAGTATTACCCTAATGTAAATTTGCTTAGAAATGTATAACTTAAAAGACATAATAAAACCTATTTTACAATTAATTTTGTTATGAAAACTTGTAAGTTAATTCATTAATAAATAAAATACCTTCAGCTTTGTTTCAATGGAATTGAATCTAGTGATTTTCTTTTATAAATAATTAAAACAATAGTATGATGAAATTGATATTTTTTTTGCCTTATGAGCTGATATTAATGCAAAAAGTAATTAATTTTTCTCACAAAAACAATGATTTTTAAACATATCTTTTGCATTTCATTAAATGAAATTCCTTTAGCAATTATAAAATTGCTAATACAAACCCGCTGTATTCTATATATTTGTAAACACAACCAGCGACAGCAATTGCACATAATGCGTAGTACCAACTGCTGAGAAACATAACCACTAGGCAAAGAATTGAGCCTGCCATTGACAATGACCTGTTGAAAATTTAATATCTATTTTAGAAATCAATCATATGAGAATTATTTGCTTTGCAAAGTTAAATGAACACTAATTATAAAGATTCAAATCAAAACAATACAATTGAATGGGCATATTACAATGATTTTTATGAAATTATTTATTGCATATAAATTCTTTATACAAAATGCAGGTTTCTAAACTAAAAATACGTTGTACATTTCACAGATAAACACAATGTATAATAATAAGTACTATATGCATTTTTACAGGAATTCTAGCACTTTATATACATACTATTTTGTTTGTTTTATTAAAGCTTATATTCTGAAACTTACTTTCTAACCAAAAGTATCCTGTGTGCATTATATAAGAGAATTATCTGAATTTGTACTTATTTTTTACAAGACATTTAGTTTTTTTTAAGTAATACTTAATAATTCTATATTTAACTATAAAAGCTTAAGTTTTTACAGCTAAAAATATAACAATTTATATTATTTTTTAAATATTAATCCAATGAAAGAAAATTTTATTGTGATTCAAAATATCAAAGGATTCCAAATTAATTCATTCTCACAACAACTTTATTGTATTTATAGGTTTAATTCTTCACATTAGGTAAATTATACAATATTTGTAACAATATTGTGAATACTAATATTAACATTTGGTATAAATTTGTCTTTATTAGCTGCAGTCAAAACAACACTATTTCTTTATAATATTTTAAAATCACAGAAAATATTGAAAATTGAGTTGCACAGTTTCCAAAATGTTTATGTTGATATTTTATCAGATAAAATCAAATTTCCAATAGCTTTTTTGACCAATGTTTTATTCTTAAAGTATGCTCTTGTCAACAAATTGATTAAAAGTTAGATTTGATTAAAAAGAGAAGCATATTACTTTACTATTTTCACTTTCAAATCTAAAATTGAAATTATTTAAACAATTATCTTTATTAGTAATATTACTAGGAACATTCACATTAAATAGGAAATGGCCGTGGTGGCCTGGTTGGTTAGGGTGTCATTCTCATTATCATATAGAAGGTAGCGAGTTCAAATCCTGATCTAACCAAAGATATGTCTTGTTTGCTAAAGGTGACTGTTGCACATTAAAAATGGGCACGATTGCCATATCCTCTAAGTGAAATGATATCACTGGGTTGGTAAGTCAAGTATTAGGAGTCTTCTGCCTGGGCCATGCCTCAAAATCATAAAGACTCCACTTAGCTGCTTCAATCTAACTGGCAGAGTCAGTGCATGGATAGGTACGGGAAAGCATGCTGGTGCAATAACATTAACTTTGTTTGTCACTCAAGTCTTTTTTTACACATGAGGGCTAATGAGACCAGGACCTACGGTTTTAAGTGGATTCCAAACCACTACAAACATCCATGCCCAAGTTGGGATTCAAACCCATGAATTGTTTAAATATAAAGAAGTTCTTACATGTGATACAAATACTTTGTAGAACTGATTGGGAAAAATTTCAAACATTCCAAACAAGACTAGCTAATGATTAAGGGAAAATAATATAGTTAATAGATATTCACCTTTAAGTTAATAAAAATATTGAATGCCTTATTAGCAAGTAATATACAAAAATGAATCAGTGAAAAAATTTTAAGTACAATAAATTTAATATTTAAAGATTATAAAGAAATTACAGAAGCATGATCCAAGAAACAAATCATTGATAACATTTAAATAATAAAGAATAAGGTCAATTTATATAATAAAATTACATAATTTTTTCTATGCTAAGAATGATTTATTTTCAGTACAATAAATATAAACTGATAATATTAAATATAAGATATTTTTTATTAAAAATTAATTTTGTTTTACAAAATATAAATATGAAAAAAATCATTATGCTTAGAAATAATTTATACAGATATGGAATTTAGAGTGCATTAGTTTTCCAACTATACATACATTTTAAGCAATGCATTAAAATTATTTAAATTAAAAAAAATTTCTCCTATGAAAGGCAATAGCCTATTATCTATATAGCTCTAATATGACAGTGATTCAAATATAATAAGACTTATTAAATAACTATGTTGCTTATAAGGCAAGGAAAAAAATTTGAAGCACATTTATAATCCATTCCAAAATCATAAATTCTTTTAATTCAACGTTTTATTATCCCTCAATATACTTCTTTCAAGAAAATTATAATTTTACATAAAAAGCAGCATTTAATAAAAAATAAAAATAAATAAATAAAAAAAAACCTACTTACCAATGATAATATTTAAATCGAGGTCGCCAGTTAGGGGTATGAAGGAGACTTTGCAAAGCACATGCAAGATTAACAAACATATAGCACATAAGGAAAAACCTAATGAGGAACAAAAATATGGTAGCTTTAGTAATTTAACTATTTTAATAGATTAATTATATGAAGCCTACAGGTGGCTCTTATTAATTATTAAAGAATAATTAAAAAAAACACTTAAAAATTAATAAAAGCAAAAGTAAATAAAGTTGGTATTTATTACTGCTTTATTTATTAGGGATTAAATTAAAATCTCAATTATTTAAATCCTACTTTATTTGCTTTTGTATAAAGTGATTTCATTTTTTGGAAAACGAATGAAGCTTTGAAGTATATTTAACATCAATAAGAGTAAATTAGTTGCTACATATAAATACTGATATTTTTTTATCAAAAATTAGAATATGGCATATTTATATGCACTACATTGCAATAAACATGCAATAATAATAGCTAAAAATGTTAAAACTAGAGAATCTTCCAAAATATGAAAACACTATCAAAGAGAATTAATAAGATTATATTCTTACATGGTCAAAATTGGAGCAATATAATCCAAATTTCCAATTAAAATGCCTATTTCACAAATGATGATTGTCAGGAATAAAGCTCTTGTAGGTTCATTTCTTGATGAGCTGTATGAAAATACATTCAAGAACGGTATAATTTGATCCTTTGCAATAGCTTGTAGCAAGCGTGGAGCTCCTAAAATATATATATTTTAATTTTGAAATTTTTTTCGAAACAAATCTATAAAACTAAATATACATTCAAAATAACTCTTTCATGTAAACAATAACAAGTGACATGAAAACTTTCATTAATTATAAATCATACATTTAAGAAAGTTACATTTAAGTTCAAAATTTCTACTACATGTCAATTTTTTTTAAACAATGAATATGAAAATTTGTATAACTAAAATTTGTACCAGTTTAATACCTGTTAATGATTGTAAGCCAGCACCAATAGTTGATAAGAATGAGCCAATAATTACAACCCAAGGATGAGGCCATGCTAAATCAGCAACAGCTAAACCTCCTCCAATACTATCACCAAACCTAAAATAAAACATGTGAATGATTAGATTATATTGGAATAAAGTAATTTTATTATATGCAAAAAATTCGAAAATAACAAATTTATGTTCATGATAAAAATTTACATTTCTATCAAATAATGTAGTTTAGAACTAACCCACATTAAAATTTAAAATCAAAATGATTTTATCAAAAAATATAAAAAATTTTCCTTGATTAATAAATACTTAATTATTATATTTATGATTCTTTTAATTGACTATAATACTATTAACTTACATTTTTAAACACAAATCGTAATACGTATAAAAAAAGCCCCAAGGATGAGGCCACCCTTTTTTTCATAATTTTTAAGTATATTAATTATAATCATAGTAATCTGTGAAACTCAATATTTAGCAAGATTATTTCCATCAATATAACAGCTATTTTAAATAAGCTTAGATTATTATTTGAAGGAAACTCAATGTAAACTATCACCCCTGAATTTGACATGCAATGCTTTGTAATCAATGTTTTAATAATTATTCTTAAATAGCATGTAATATTTCAATTTCCTGCTTTATATAATACTTCTGAAAGTAAAAAAAAATACGATATATATAGCTTTTAGTATCAAGAAAAAAAGAATGTATTCAAACTTGGATTCAAATCTCAAAACACACTACAAGAATGTTACATATATAGACACTACAAATTTAAAAAAATTAAATATCAAGAATGAATAAATAATTATGTTTAAGAATCAGGAATAAAAGCATTAACTAATTGATAAAATGTTTAAATCATTAAAATCTTAATTTTGTACCATGATCAGGAAACAAAGTTAAAACTTGAACTGATATTCTCTTCTATGCATCACACTATATCAAATGACATTAAAGAATTTAATATTAAAAATATAATTGTGATTGAAAATAACTTTGACTAACTTGTCTCGCATGAAGAGATTATTAAAAGTTGCACCAAACAAAAGAACACCAGTCAAATCTGAATATGAATCAAGGAAATAAAAAATCAGTTATAAAAGAGACTAAACTAAATATTGTAAAAACAATTTTGTTAATAACATAAAGGACATAATAAAGGATACAAATTGCAGAAGTTGTCAATTGAGCTGCTAAAGTACCAGCTGGAATAGATTTCTGAGCATCAGCCAAATCTCCAGACCTATTTGACCCAGCTAATATCCCTAAATAAAAAACATTTGATAAAATTTTTCTTTAAATTTCATTTTCAAATAAAATTTACATGAATCACAAATGCATTATATTAGAAAAAAATTACTGTTAGCTGATTTCGAGAAATTTACCTGTGCAAGATGGAAAAAATATGGCAAGTAATACAGTAAATGAAGTTGTCAAATCAACTAAAATCTGATTATAAGTTTTCTGGCCATAAGAATTGGCTTCTTCACGATTTAATGATTCTGATATGTAATCACCTTGTTGTCGAAAACGGCTGGGAACATTAGCTGTAATATAAAAATTAAATTATTTTCAAAATTTCAAAAGAGAATTTCCAGTCATAAAATACATAATTAAGAATTTTATTATTTTCTATTACTGTTACTACAGTAAATATCTTTAAAAGACATTTTCCTTTTCTTAAGTTGTGTAACAAAATAGGATTTTATATAATATAAAATTAAGAAACATAATAAAATTTGTATGTATTTAAGACTCTGAATGGCAGAGGTCAATCAACTTAATGATATTTATAAGTAAACCATAAAATAGTATTTAAAAAAAAAAATGTTGAATTATAAAAAACTTATACACTTAAAAAAAATTTAAGCAAAAACAGAAAAAAGAATTCTATAATGATTTAAACTTTAAAATAATTATAGTTATCAAAATTTTTTCCATAATTGAACTTACACAAACCAAATAAAATAACTTCAACTGAAATTAAAAATCAATAATGTTACAACTAGTAATATCCTACAGATATCTCATCTTACTTTTAGAGAATTCAATTATTTTGAATTACTATACTCAAAGTTTTGACGTCGATATGAAAAGTTACTTAACTTTAGTTTTGCGATTTTACTTTAATGCTTGATAGATTTATATAAATTAATATGTATGAATGCACAACCTAGAATGGTATGTATGTACACACATCAATGCAGACATACACAAATACATGATTTAAGGTAGGAGTAGGCAGACTTTTTCCAGGGTACAGGCTACTTCTAATTTATTAGAGAGTTATAATCCACTGAATGAGATGTGTGAACTTTTTTGTAAAATAAAAAGTCTTAAATTATTTATATTCATTCTTGAAAATGCAGTTTCATACTGATAGTCAAAAAATGACACAAAAAAAAGTTAACTGAAATACAACTTTTTTTTAATTGGGATGCTTTACTTTGTCCATTAGATTTAAAAATTATTCTTAGGTTCTAACTATGTACGTTTAAAATTATGTCATTTTTAAAGAAAAAAGCTTAGTTTCTCTTGAAAGATAAAGAGACTATATTTATAATCATTCTTCATAAACATTGCCAAACAGATAACACAAGAAGTGTGAGAACCATTTCTCATGTGGTAAATCCTTGAAAAACATCTTTCAATCAGAAAGTTTTATTATTTCATCACAGTCACTTTGTTCAATATACTACCATTTTTAAGCAACTTGTCAAAAGTTCTTTTGAAATGTTTTCATTTACTCTTCATCAAATTGGTAGAGAATAGTTTTAGCTTTTGAAAGTATCAATAAATCTGATCAAATTTGCTAGTGCTTGAGTTTTTCCTTGGAAATGTAAGCTCAATTCTTAAATGGGCTTTCTCAATCAACAATAAACATAAATCCATCAAGCAAATGTCATCATTGAATTCAACACATGCTTCATGTTTTGGTTTCAAAAAAATCTTGTATCTCCATGAATCATTGTAAAAACATACTACTATACCAATGGATATCTACATGTATAACAATTCCCTGTACTCAGATTTGTCTTCTCATAGTTAGTCCTAAAAAATTCTCCTAAGACTTTTCTAGAATCAAATTTTTTGTGCAGATGATTCTAACATAGCCTATTTATAATTTTACATAGAAAATCTTTGGTATGCAGTGATAAAATAAGAAAGTATATCAATCTAATACACATACCCAAAAATCTATTGATTGTGACAATCGTTCAAGAAGCCCCAATCAGTTGTCTTGAAAAAACTTTATAAACTGGAATTTTTTTTCCTCTATATATTTTCTGAAAACTCAGTAAACATCATTTTGTGTTTTCTTTAAAAATATTTTAAGATTTTTTACACTTATATCTTTAAAAATTATTCTTATAAAATATAAAGTTGAAAAATATCAATCACCTCTACAGATTCATTAAATTGCAAGGAAATGCAAATGTAGTTAGCTAATTTGACAGACCAGAATTTATTTCCATATGATGCAAGACAGTTCTACATGAAAGTTGTACATCTTTAATTGAAATGACTTCATATTTGTTTTTAAATTATTCAAACAGTAAAACATTAACTTCAAAAACAAGTTTTTTTTATTTCTTATTATTTATCCCTTTGCATGATTTTATGTTTTATCAACATGATTCACACTAAAAGATGCAACTGTTCTATCACAGCCAAAATATTAGGTTTAATAAAATACAATTGTTGTCTGATTAACTGTTCAATCAGTATGTAATAAATTATGTATATGTATAACAATATGTAATAAATGTATAATACACTTCAACGTATTAATAGAAAATCGGTATCAAAACTTACATATGCATGCTTTTAAAATGCCTTTCAAAATTTCCATTTTTCAGGTAGTGCTACATTTACATGACATATATAGCCCACTCATTTTACATTTACCATTGTAAAAGAATTATTTCCATTTTTTATTAAATCCGTATATAACTTCTTTTCAATATTATACCCCTTTTAAAATAAGATTATTTTAATACAAAACATAATTAACACAAAATTGTCAAGTTGAATGATTAAACGATTTTTAGACAGTAAACATTTGTTAGTGAGTTATATGTGTAGTGAGTAGCAAATTTATGCGAGTCTAACCAAAATATTCATATCACATGCTCACTGCAGAGTCCAGCACACTCACAGGTAATGGCATCAGAGCACGCAAAGAATTGATTCTTTAGATTTATTCTTTGCTTCAATCAGCATGTGAGGAAAAACTCATTTTTAAGACTAGCATTATGATAATTACTATTTTTCCCTAAAGTAACAGTTAATTTCTTAAGCATAATCACGCATTGTAATCTAAATGCCAGTGTTTGATAAAGATATTTTTTAATATGCATGTCTTAGATCTTAGTAAATCAACTTAATATACACTTGATTTAAACAATGAACGAGAAGGACTTCAGTATTTTAAATGTTTGAAGTTCATACATGGGGACATTCAAAATTTAAACATATTTTTTATAAAAAAAAAATTTTTATCACTAAGTTATTTCATAATTTTATAGAAATCATTCCTTTTAAATTCTATATTAATAAGTTAGCAATTATGAAAAATATTAAAAGAACACAACAAACACTAAAATAACATACATTATATAACACAATACAATTTAAAATTAAACTTAGATAAAAATTAATTACAATAATCATATCAAGTATATTTCATCCTTTGATGATAAAAAAGAATTTTTTTATACAGAAATAACACTTTAATCTAAACAAACAGAAAATGCAAATATTTATAATGCTCATAAAAATACAGGTATTTTTTATGTTTTCATTAATATTTTTAAAACTAAATGTTTTTTCCTTTTTTTCAAAATTGACTTAAAAACTATAAAATTGTGAATTATCTTTCATACTATTCTCCTAAGTAAGAATTTGCTCCTTAAAGCACAAAATTAGTTATTATATTACATAAAATAAATCTGTGTGACTGTTTATAGCTAAGTATGCAGTTAGACATCCAGGATTATTTGGCAAATGTTTTGTAATTACATTTTTCTAATCTATGCTTATCATACCTAATTTAAAGAAATCTAAGCATTATAATTTAATTAAGCTATAAGATATAAATACATTAAAATTAAATCATACATTACTAATGTTGTAAATTCCATATTTAAGTTCTGTAAGCATTTAATTGCTTATGTTAATTTTTCTAGAAGTTTTATATATAGTAGGAAATTTGCATCTTCAATAGAAAATTATAGGAATTTTATTAAAATAGAATTTCACTAATTAAAATTAACTAATATAATAAAATCAAATGCTCACTTTTTAATTTAATATTTTCAAAATATTTGTTATATAGTTCCCCTTAAAACAGCTTTTAAATTATATTAAGAAAATTATAAAAATTGGAAGAATTAACAGTATCAATAGTTAAAAAAAAATTCAATATTTAATCTCTCCTAATGATATATTCATAGCAATAAGAATTAAACCACAGGACCACTAAAAAATAAGAATAAAGTTATAATAAATGAAAAATATTCTCTTTTTTAAGTATTCTTCAAATTAATAACTATAATTTACATTAATTTTAAAATTAATATAGCTTTACAATTTTAATAATGAGAATTCAAGTTTTCAAAAGTAAAGAATAAAAATAAAAATCTTGAAAAAAAAAAGTGTATTTATGAAATAGGCAGTAACTAACAAAATTGATAAGTAATGCAATAAAGAATAGTGAATGAAAATGCTAGAGCTGATCTAAATTTCAACAGATTTTCCCAAAGAATATAAAAAATCATAAATCATTAGAAACAGAGCAAGTTTAAGAACTGAAGACTAAACTAATAAAGTTCAAAGATAAACAAAATTTCAAAAATCAAAAAGTCATTATTTCTTGTGGGTGATTTATAGACATATTAAACTTTATTCTTAATTTGTGTGTTTTGTTATTAATTTCTGAATAGCTGATTTTTTTGTTAAGTGTCGAATGAATCCTTCTTGGAAAAAATAACTGATGCAATATTTTCAAGAGACTGAACACACAGCATTCTATGATCAAAAGTTGAAATATAATCTTTTTATTCAATCATTATGCATTTAAAAATTTCATAACATTAAATAATATTCCACTTACTATGAAAAACATGTGCAGCCATTCCTGGTATAGCCAGTTCAGTTTTCACTTCATTATTTTCAAAGTAAGGATCACATGAATACAGACTTTCATTAGTACTTGTCACATTAACTTCAGAGCAATAGAGATAAAATAGAGAGGATGTATCATTCTGATCTTTTGAACATGTATAATTTGTTTTACTTAAAAGTCTATCACCTAAGATGCATATGCTACAAGAGTGAAGAAAATATTAAATAAAAACAAGAGAGCTATATTATATGTGTTAGAAAAAAATAATACAAAATACTTTCAAAGTTTCAAAAACCTTTTCTAAACTATTCAAAACTTTAAAAAAAAAAAAATGAAAGTGAGTTTAAAAATGATTATAAACAAATCCTTATTGTTTTATAACATTTCTGAAAGTAAATAGAAATCTTTTTTTCATATAATCATTTTGTTTGCTAAGATATTTATTTAAAAATAAATCTATCAATCAGTCAAAGCATCCTTAGTATAAAGATGCATGTGAATTATGAAGTGAATTATAGATGATATGTTTAATACAATCATTTAATAGAAAATTCTTCTTTGAAGATGTTTAAACTTGAATAATCTAAACAATATCAAGAAAGGAGACCAACAGGACTATAAAAGAATGTGGAAAAATTTTTCCACAATCAGGAATTATTTTAGATTACATGTTACCTCCTATAAGTGATAGTCACATACAATGACAGAACATATTAACTTGTAAGCTTAGTCATATGTGAAAAGATTTTTAGACATAACTTTGGTCCCTTATGCATTGGCTTTTGTCATTATATGAACATTTGAGTTAATTTAATTGTAATTTAAAGTTTGAAGTGGATTTTAAGTTCACACAACCATTTGAATAGATAAGAATTAAAATTAAAAATTGATGAAATGGAAAACATTGTCCAATCAATAATCATTTTAGATATTTATAATAAATATCATGATTTTTATAAAGTGATTTGGTTTGCTTGTTGTTTCATAATCATTTTCGCATATAAATGCTAGTTTGATAGGAACCCACAAGTAGATTCTGAGCCACCAAAAACATCTGTATCCAAGGTAAGAATCAAAACAAACTATTGAACAAAAAGTTAAGAGCATTAAACATTTAGTAGACAGCTCAGCATTTTACAAGGTGAATATATTGTGCAAACGTAAAATAATACTGCTTATACATCAACTTTTATTTTATTTTACATTCATTGTTATATAAATTTCTTAGCTTTAGATTTTTTTCAATTTAATTTTTCTACTGTCAAAAGGGAATATACTTCAATGCTAAATATGAACACAAAATATTTTTCATCAAACGGAAAGCCACATTCATTAGAAAACTTAACACTGAACTGTCATTACACTATATAAATACTGCAATGCACAATTGTGTTTCATTTGACAATGGTATACCACATTCTAAGAAGAACATGGCACTTAATCCAATTGCATTGTTTTTGATATTATTGCAAAAATTAGTAACTAATTAATTTTGCAATATGAATAATAAAAAATTTATCATTATTGAAATAAGATAAGTTTATAATAGTACAGCTTTTGTTGAATATCCAATTTTGAATTAATTTTTTTATTGAAAGTGCAGAAAGTGTTTGGCATACCTTTCTGATATGACATTAAATATATCTGATACGAGCCTAGATTTGACATTAAAAATTCAATCACAAAGATAAAGCTTTAATTCATAAATATATCACTTCAATAAGTGTATAAACAAACATTTCTTTTTGATGAAAAATTATGGTAAAAATATATCTCCATTTTACATTTCCATAAAGTTACAACTCCTTAATACTCCTAAAAGTATGATGATTTCATCATACTTTTAAAATATATAGGCTTTAGAATAAACAAGGAAAGAAGTACACAAAACTGAAAACTTACTTTTAGTATACTCATTAAAATGTTATATATATAACAATGGTAATTGATAAAAATTTTTACCTTTAACTATATTCTATAATAATAGGAAGATAAAGTTGTTCACAACAGAACTTTCTGGGTGGGAAGTAAAAGATATGGTGAATTTTCCTGTTATAAATTATGCTATATATAATAAGATATGCATCATTATTTTCATTATGTGAACATACTTTAGACAAGTTAATAATATCTAAAATCTTCAATATTGTCCTATAAATGGCTTTAAAAATAAATTTTTTTATTCGTTTTTCTCTCCTAATTAATAAAAAATTATTTTATTAAGTTTGATTTTTATTATTCTCATTAAAGAATCTAATCCACATGCAAACTTCTAAAAATGAAATTCGAATGTAATTTAAAATATCTATAGAGCAATTGCAGAAGGAATTGTTAATGAATTTATGAAGAAAGTTAAAAATACATTTGATAAGGAAATTAAAAAATGAAGCATTTGATAAAAATGCTGAAATAGAAAATATGAAACTTGTAACAGCTTGTAACAGAAAAAATAAACAGATTAAGAAAGTATTGAAAGCTCTTGAACAAATTTCAAGCTTTTATTTTTCTGTAATTAAAATTTTAACAGAAAATTTTTATGTTTTGACTAAAGCTTTTACAATGTTACAATTTTGAGGAAAAAAGTGCAGTTACAGACATAATACATAATTATTCCAATGTAAATTAGTGAATTTATTTAAAAAAATTACTATGAAAATAACTGCTTATAGAAGATACAGAAAAAACAAATTATAGTATGCAAAATTCACTGCAAATTTTTTATATGTTCAAAAACAAATATAATTTGCAAAACAAAAAGAGAATAATAGTGAAAATAAAAACAAAATCTTTGTTTCCACTATCACAATTATTCTACTCTTATATAAACAGAAACTGCAGACTATGATTACAACAATGTATAAATTAAATATATCCTATATTGTGAAAATACTATATTACTTATTTTAACAAAAATCTTAATACACAAATTATTCTTATCTTTCTTAACCTGTCAAAAAAGTATAACTCATAAAAGATAACAAATAGTATATGTTATTGTAAATATTTATTTAGATTAATCTCAAATATTTTACAGCAAAATTTATACTTACTCTAATCCTTCTTTTCCATGAAAATTTGTGAATACACCAACATAAACTGACATCAATGAAATAATTACACAAAATAAAGCTATAGGTGCAAACTTGCTGACAAACTTAACACCAATAAAAACAATAGTCCCAACAATAACCAGTAAAAGTGTTCCATATGTACGGAAATTGTGATACATGATGGTAGGATCAGTTCGGAAATCTCCATACAAAGAAAGACTGGGAAACATGTAATTCTATAAAAGACAATTGATTTAGTTGGAAGAAAATACATAGCTTAATTTATGCTTGTTTTAATTCTTTTCATTTTCTTACATTACAGACATGTATTACCATATTTTTCTGCACACAATACTCAACATTATATTCTCAGCAAGACCATTTATTAGTAAAAGAAAGATATAATATGCTATAATAATCTGTAGCAAGTTTTTCTCTGAATAGTTAAAAACAAACTGTGATAATATAGTATTATATAAACTAAAAATACACAATATAATTAAAGATATAAGTTGTACAAATAAGTACATGAAAAATATCTGATTACATCTATTTGGATCGACCTCACCCCAAAGTGCCATAAACAGAAATGAAAAAGCTCAGATCAATCATCAAAAGTGACAATTCTAGTAAAACTTCAGATTTATCATAACATCAGATTTTTAGTCTTTAATAACTTTTAAAATGTGGTTACACATATTTTAAAAATAAAAGATTTCTTTTGTTAATAATTAAATGGATTATTTTTTAAAGAAATGGATTATTTTTTAACTGTGTGTACAGTGATCCCTCATTTTTCAGTTAATGGGGACCAGAACTTTCTGTGAAAGCTGAAGAAGGATTTTCCATAAGGAATATTTCTGTATGCAGGTGCACGAATATTTTAAATATGTAAGCAGTATTTATACTTTACACATTTAGGGCAAAAATTACAACAGTATACATATCTACTTAAAAGTGTTAGTGTTAATTAACAAGGTTAATTACAAAATCTTATACAGTAATAAACATTAATCAACATTGCTTTCTAAGAGAGGTGAAGAGTCTTGCGTTTGTGGCCAAGACAACACTCTCACTTGACTTAGTGAAGCGTTAGGTTCACTTGGAGATTCATCTGCTGGAGCCACTGACGGTAGAGCTAGAGCTTTGCATTGGAGAGAAACATAGTATATGTAACTGTCTTTGTTTTTCTTTTCTTTAAAAATTCCTCTGTACTATTCTCTTATAACTCCGTCAGCTTGTTTGTCACTCAACGGTCATTTTTTGCACACGAAGGCAAATTAGACCCTTATAACTCCGTCAACGCGATTGCTGAACTGGACAGTTCAAATCATATTGTCATCAATGTCTTGCGGAAATTGTTGCATCACTCTTACCATGTTACGCAATTGTTGCTGATCCCCAGGGTTAGATCATGCTTTTGTTTTTCATTTTCTTCCTCACTTGCAGACTTAGTCATCTCAAGGAGGTCTCCATCAGTCAGTGGGTCAGAGTCGCAATCCATAAGGATGCTGATGTTTTCCTTTGTCACGTCAACAAATCTTTCATTCCTTATGATGTGAGTTAGCCTCACTGTACTCTCATTGGTCAGTGTAGCACCAGAAACCAATCACAGGTCTTAATGAAAGACCATGGTATGTACTCTTGAGTCATCCCACTTCTTTCTTTGACACAAGTAAGGATCCTTCTTTCTCACACATCAGAATGAAACAACACTACTTTCCACAATGTGGCTGCCGATATGATCGTACTTTTTTCATTCTTTTTTGATGAATATTCTGATAAAACTCACAAAGCACTGAAGCCACAAAACATGAAACAAGAAGTGGAGAAGGAATACTGCATTCTTTGTTCATTCACCTTACATTAACATGTTTGTAACTTTTTTTTATTTGCCTTCTCTATAGCTTTCCGTTAAAAATCTGCTGTGTTTATACACTTTTGTTTTCAAATGATGATATATGACCTTTAATATTTTCAGAATGAAACAGTTCAGGTCAAGACAAAATGCAAAATGAAAGTCAATTGCAACTGTAATTCCTTTCTAAGGAATCAAATTCATTCTTAAATATAATTGGACAAAACTGATTACAGTTGAAATAAGTTGTGGCACCATCAGCTATTTTATAAAATATAAACAGCATTTCTTTCAAAACATTTTAAACTTTTCTGAAGGAGATACATATTTAATTTTAAGTAAAAATTTTAAATTATAGCATATTCAAAAATTACTACTTGTTTTAAAAACTAGAGTTTTCATAAAATGTATGTTATTTACATTTTTGATTTAAATTTATAATGCAGTTGTTAATATCTGCTTGGTTTTGTTAAAAATGGTGCATTTTTAACTCCTTTGATTAATTAAAAAATTTATTGGGATTATTTTATTGTCCAATTACGAATAGAAATGACTTTTAGAGACTTATACTTGTTTTGTAATATGTAAAATATGTGTAGTTAGGTTTGTAGCCTTTAGTTCTGCACGTTTTTAATAAGTAAACATAATAAAACAATCGATTTTGGAAATTGAAAATAGTGCGACATTGTAGTATACAAAGTTGGAGATAGAATGTAATTGAGATTTTTAAAAATACATTATAACATGTTCTTGATTTGCCAAGATTTGGAGGGTTACTGCTTTTTAGACATACTGCATTTAGAAATCTTGTAATTTTGCCATTGACATAATTTTTTTAAATTGCTCCAAATGCGTTACATACCCTAGGATTTTACATTTTTTAATTGCATTAGTAAAATTACACATCTATAAAAATTAAAAATGCTAGTTGATTTTAAAAAGTTAATTTATTTACACTTTCCTACAACCAGATTACTAAAATAATAGGTGCACTAAGAGACAGCTCTTAAATATAACAGAAATTGTTAGCATTTATTTTTTGTTTAATATAAAAAGTAACAGATAAACAGATATATTTTATGAGAAATAGTATGATACCAAGAAAATTATTTAAAGATATTTTCCTTAAATAAAATTTAACACCATTAAAAGATAAAATGTTATAATATTTAATACAAAAAAAAAAGATATTTAATAAATGAGAATATTATATAAAAAAAAACTGTGGAAATTAAGTATTGTAATTATGGTTTAAAACCTTGTATCAAAATAAATTAAGAAATTTTAAGATAATTCTGATTTTACATCAAAAGAAGCAGATTCTCAACCAGAAAAATTCATTCAAGTGCAGGTAGTTTACTCAAGAGTAATTTACTTTAAATATTAATTTTCAAATAATTAAATGAAAAAACTAACATTTAATGCTGAAAATAAATTTTAAAAAATTAAAAAATTTCATTTGCTTTAAATACCATTCACTTCTTATAAGGGATTAAATAGAAATACTGTAGTGATTGGTTAAAATAGGCACTCAAATATATTTAATTTCTGTTTGTTTATTTAAATCAAAATGAATTCTGGAAAAAATTCATAAATAAGAAAAAAATATAAATTCATCTCAAAAAGAATTTTTGAACACAATATAAAATTATTTCCAGATTTTTAAAAAAATTCATTTAATGAATTTTTTAAAGGAAATATATTTTATAATTGAGTTCACTTTTTAAATCCTTTATTATACACACAAAAAAAAAAAGAAAAGAAAAAAGAAATATGCAATGCCTGCAAGAAATATGTCAAAAAATTAACATTCTTCTATTATTTACTTTTAAACTATAAACTAAAACTTAAAAGTAAAAAAATTCACTTACAGAAATTGATCCAAAAATCCTGTACATATTTGTTTATAATTTAGAATATACAAAAAGAACAATTGTAAATTAATATAGTTATCATTAAGCTAGTTTCATTTAATTGAATCACAATAAAATTTAACTGAATATAATAGCATTCACCAGTTATTTGCAAGAACAAAAATGTTAAGATATTGTATTAGGTACATATTAAAATATTAAATACAACAGAATATTTTAAGGAGTTAATAAAATATTTTTTATGTATTTAACTTACTTAAAAAAAAATTGTCCTCACTCCTAGTTGTTCTCCAATTTAAAATACATTAAACAGTAAAATTTAAGAAATCTACTAATTCTTCCATAAACTAATGAATTTTAGCATATGTTAAATAAAAATCATCCGAAGAATTTTTACAAGAATTAAAATGTTTCCAAACATCAGTTAAAAGCATGTTTTAAATCTGTGAAACATGAAAGTAACTTTGATTTTGCCCCTAAAGCAGTTTCTATAAGGAGTTTATTAATTCTTAACACATTTTGTTTCATTTTGTTGTTAACAAAAATGCATTATTTTGAGCAAATCTAATAGAGAACTCTTGTATAATATTTGATAAAATTAAAATTCACTCTAAATGATTTTATTTCAATTTAGACTTTAATTATATTTAACAGACAAGGTGAATAATTTTTTTCACTTAAATATCAAAATGAATGTTTCATTTCATTATTTTATCTAATGGTATAAGCTTTTCCCAATTTATTTTATACTTGTATCAATTTCAAAAGTAATCTTGTTTATTTAGCCTTATTTGAAATGGTAAAATTTTTCACATAATGTTTAAAAATATTCCAACAAACTTGCATATTTGATTCCAAGATAAGCAATTTATACCACAATACAGAGTCAATGTCAGTTTCTTGGGGCACATTACAAATTTATATGGACACACACACACACACATATATATATATACACATACATACATATATATACATAAAGACATACTTCAATGAACTATTTGATATAATTAATACCCTAGGTTTTTTATCTTTACATGATATAATTTTATGTACATTTTATGTTAATATTTGTTCATTCCAAAAAGGCATTAAATTCTGTGTTGAGAAACTTAATTAAGCAGACTGAAAAAGCACAATTATACCTAAATTTCTTTTGTTTAAAAAATCACAATATAGCCAATTAATATCACTTATTTGATGACACAACAATGAATAATACATTTAAATTCTTCCTCGTTTGTTTAATTAGAGCTCATCCTGTAATCAATTGTAAAGCTTTGTGATTTATTTTTTATGCATGCAAATATTAACATTCATTTATAGTTTTAATTGATCTAGATAATAAATTCAACTTTTAATTCATAGGTCAATATAAACATGCAAACATCTGACTTAAAATAATTATAATTTCAATTAATGTTTACATGAGTATGTATTTGGCAATCGTGCATATTCACAATATTTTTATTTTGATAAGAAACATTTGAGTTATTTAAATATGAACTTTAATATTAAAAACTATTAGGAGACTTAATTATTTAAAAATATAATTTAATCCTGATTGTTACCTTACAATAGCATTAAATGTTATTCCTAGCACACTTTTTCACACGAAAAGCAGCTGCAATAACACAACTTGTCACAAAAGTAAAAAACAAAGAATGTTTAAAAAATTAATTTTAATGTATCAATTGCTAAAGTTTTTTTTAATAATATATTAGATTTATTTACCAGAAATATTTCAACTGCACCAATGATATACATAGCAGCAGCAATAGAAGTTGCAAGATAAAATAATATACCAACAGCTCCACCAAATTCCGGTCCCAAAGACCGAGAAATCATAAAATATGAACCACCAGCTAAAAAAAATTGAGAAAAAATTCTTAAAATCAAACCTATTTTACATTGTCATGAATTGCACACATAAGATATAGTTTAAAACATAAAAAAATAATTTAGATAAATGATATTAAACAATTTTAAGACATCATAAAATCTGAAAAAAGTTAAGATTATAAAACGATATGGAAAATTAGTCTCGTACTTCCATTTTCTACAAAAACTTATACACTGAAAAGTAATTACAAAAAGATTCCATCATGTATTTAACATTATAATGCATAGTTATCCACATGTTAGTTCTTTAAATAATGATATTCATTAAACATATGTAAAACTTAATTATTATAATGAAATTAAAAATACCTGGAACAATTCCATTAGTAGCAATAGCACTCAATGATATGCAGGTTGTAAAAGTCTATTAAATATAAAATAAACAAAAATATATTAATGAGCAAATATGTATGTGAGGGTGTGATACACTCATACATAATAAACACACACTATCAGTAATTTTTACAATAAGAAAGTTTCTTTTTACTACAACTAAAATAACAAAATGTATAATCAGGATATTTTAAAACAAAAGTCTTTCAAAATTCACATTTTATTAAGAAACTTAAGCTAAATTCAAGGGAAAATAATGAAAAACACAACATGCTTGATTTATGGACAATTCCAATTGATTAAGCAAGTTGTTTTTCTCATGATTTTTCAAAATAAATCTGATAAATATCTGAGTTAAAATTATGGCATACAAATGGTGCCAACAGATTGCAAATATGGAACTAAATAGACATTTAGTGTACATTCATATGAATGCAAAAATTACTTGAGGGTTAATAAATAGCAATAAATTTAGATTTTTTATTTGAAGTGGTTGCCGGCTGGCTGGTTTCTGAGGTCCCTGGATCGTTGATCCTCAATCCTCATCTGTAACTAGAGTGAGCGGAGAACTATGGCTGATACTGATTGGCTGAAAGTAATGCTGTGCATTTAAGGGGAGGGGCTTATAGATTTTTTTCTTCAAATTCTTAGATTTATACATTTAAGGTTTTAAGTTTATATATAGAATGCTAAATTAGAATTATAATAGTTAAAGAAAAATTAAAAATAAAAAAGAGTTTAACATTAACTACACATCATCAATTTAGATCACACATCATCAAGTCTAGATCCATTTTCAAACATACATGAGCTGGGTTAGTAGTATTTACATGGGTTAAGTTGCACTGTGTGCTCTAATTTACAGGGTTAGTAACAAAACATATAGAAAAAATTTAAACAAAGTTAAGATATTAGTACAATTACTAGAATAAATACATAGAAATTGATTCCTGATTCTTCCTTTATATATATATATATATATATATATATATATATATATATATATATTATATTTGAAGGCATAAATATATACATGAGGTTTGCCTTTTTTTTATTAGATTTTTTATTTATTTAGATAATAAATTTAGATTTTTAGTTACATAATGTTTAAAAATAAATGTAATTCAGATTTTAAAAATACAACACAAATTGATATTTAATTTTAAAATTATTTAATTGTATTATTATTTTTATTTTTATTAATTACAGTTATTTTTATTTATGCATTTATCACAACTGATCAGGTAAACTTAAGAGTTTCTCAAACTACCAAACATTATTTCTAAAAATTAGTAACATCATGAATTGAAATGAATATATAAAATGTTATTGTCAAAATATTTGTAAAGTTTTTTTATAAATTATAATTACATAATTTTATAAACTTAAGTTCTTTTTTTTAAAAAAAAATTGTAAATAATTTTAATTTAAAAAAATTTAAGTTAAAAATCAATACAATTAACTAATAATTGACTATTAACAAAATTAGCATTTATTATGTAATTTCAAGCAAATATCTTAGAGAAAATAATAAAATAAATATATTTACCACACAGCAAGAAAGGAATACAACTAAAAATGCCAATGGAACTCCTGCAGTGCCCACAATCCATCCCATTCTAATGAAAAAAATAACTCCTAATATATTTTGTATACAAGGCAGGTAAACACCAGCAACTGTTCCTAAGTTAGCTTTCTGTAATAAAATATTATATAATTTTATTCATGATGGATTAATAAAAAATAGAATTATATACACAATAAATGGATTTTATTGAAACATTAGTTTCTATACTAAAGCAGAATTACTGCAAAATAGAGAAACAATTCAAGAAGCAATAAAATTTTATACTATGAGTGAATTTGAATAGGCAACAAATAATATTAAATATATTAATATGTAGTAATTTTTACATGAAATAAGTTATTTTAATGAGAAAATTTAACTAAATTGCAGTTCCAATAACTTTTTGCCAAACATTTTTCAAACCTAGCTTTTATTTAAGATAAACTTCACTTTGTTTTCTAAAGAAATTATTAATAAACCATGAATAAAAAAACCATCAAAAATTGTTTACGATAAGCTTGGTCATATTGCTTTTAAAATCTACCATACGATAGATCAATCGTGGAGAAAATATTCCATTAGTAGACAGCGATTTTTTGTTAGGTAATGCTGTTTTATTAACACAAAAAACTCTGACTCCAAAATAGTTATTGAAAATGACTTTGAGAAATGTAGTGTATATATATACATAAGAAAAATGTGATAAATTTAGCTTTTATTGTGTTAAATTTTTTGTGATTTTAAATAAGTCTCTAATTACAATCCTGTATAAATTATCATTTCCTTAATCTTCTCTATCCACAAATATTCAATGAAAAAAAATAAATAAAAGATCTATAGAAACAGAAATTTTTTGAAGTGAAGGTATTACATATTTCGAAAGTGCTAATTTTTAAAATCGTGAGTATTCTTTACAAAGGGTACTTTTACAAAAGTATCAGCCTAAATTCGTATCTAAATCATAATGTAAGACAAAAACAAATTAAGAACAGATGAAAATTAAATTTAAAATCAAACCATTCAAATCAGAATCAAAATCTCATAGCTTTTACAAATAAAATAAATATTCAGGAAAAATATAAATTTTCCCACATAAGTCTCTTGAACCTCTTTACGCAGCTTAAAAACAATAAATACAATTAATACATATAGTCTTAATTTTGATTGGAAAACAATTACAGAACATTAATATCATAGCAGTATAACTTTATTATTTTATTTATGTAACAAGTTAACACAAGACAATATAGATTTTATTTCTATTCTAATTCTAATGATATTTTTTGTTGTACTTAAGTACTTTCATTTTATCACAAGAATACACATTTATAAAATGGAAAAGTAATTATAAAATACAAAAATCTTTAGTAATACTATAGAATTTCATATTTTTTTATTTACTCTACTTTTATAACACAGTACTATAATGGAATAAGTACATAATCTCATAGTGAAACCTTTGCTCCAGCTTTCATTCATACGAAATTCTCATGAAGGCAATAAATGATAAATGCGTGTGAAATCCATATATAGCAAAATAATGTATTTATTATGCTTAGCAATAAATATTTTCAATACCTAAACTAATTAAGAGAACAAAAATCCATATCTGTTTTACATATAGATGTAATCATATAACAAAGGCCTTTGGATGGGAAGCATATCTCAGTTAAGTGGTCAGCCTAACACAAAACATCCAGTGTTTAGTTCCCAAGCATACTTGGTATTCATTCAATTGACCCCTGAAGAGATGAAAGGGTAATTCAACTTCGCCCTGTCCAAGGATCGAATCTCAGACCTGTGACTTAGGAGCGCAAAGTGCTACCACTAAGCCAGTGGGTTTCAAAGAGTGCTAAGATAAGTAACTATTGTATTTAAATGGATAGTCTCGTTCTAAATAGAAGTACAAAAGGGGGAAATATCTGTATATTACCATACAATTTTTAAAGCTGTTAATGTTACCGTAACATTCACCATAAGATAGTTATACACATCAAGAAATAACAAATATAAAATACATATACAATATATTATATAATAACAAATATAAAATACTAACCTAAAACAAAAACTAATTCCTTCATTACATTAAGAGAAAATTATTACAAACAATTAATTCCAATATAGGAAATGTTAAACATTTCTTAAAAATATATACAAGCTTAAGACTGCTGGATAATGAATAAGAAAATACTACGACTACTAAAATAAAAATCTTATAATTATCTATTAAGACTTTAAAATATATTTAAAAGCAAAATCAATGAAGTCAAAAGAATAAGAGAAAAATATGATAAAGCTTTCTTACCTTAGGAGTAGCAGTTTTATCTTCAGAAATACTAGGTATTGCTACATTGTAATTAGCTAAAGAATTTAAAAGTGTTGCCACACGAGGTCTCTCTGGCATTTCTTCCTGAAAATAAAATGATAAACTTTTTAAAACTAAAAAATAATTTTAGATATTCTTTAAGGCAATATAATATAAAAAACATTCAATATTTTTAGAAGCTATAAATTTGAAATATGAAGAAAATCTAAAATCAGATAACTTACATGATACAAATATAGATTCTTTTCATAACTAGAGAGATTTCCTTCTGTAATAATAGGTTCACCATCTTGATGATCTAAAATATATTTTTATTTTAAATAAAATTAATCATTCCAAATTTTGTTTAGCATATGATATAAAAAAATAGAAATTTTACAAATATTAAATACACGCCTCATCTTATGTAATTAATACACGTCTCATCTTATGTAATTAATACACGCCTCATCTTATGTAATTAATACACGTCTCATCTTATGTAATTAATACATGTTTCATCATCTTACATAATATTAAATACACATTTCATCTTACATAATTAATATTGTGAGAAATCAGGAAATACAAAGTTATTATAAATTAATCTTTAAAGCATAGAAAAATTTAAGTTGTAAAAGAGCTAAACAATTAAAAGATATTTAAATTATTTTCTAATATAAAATTAAAAACTTAAATTAATACTTCTAAGGTAAATTTTTTAATCTCGAATTGATATTAAATATTTTAATAAAAATATCTCATTTTAGTCATTTACTATTTTCCTAAAAGCACTAAAAATATGTAAAAATTCATATTTTGTAAGAAAAATAACATTCATATTTAAAAAAAAAATCAGTATAAGATAATTTAATACACAACTCCTGAAATAAATTATTTTCTATTTACAATATTCACACACACATGATTTTTTTCTACTTACCTATAAAAGCTCTCAGAAAGCCCAGAAAAACTATTTGAATATCATAAGATTTTCAAAAATTTATCATGATGATATTGAAATCTATTGGCAATTCATATCCATATTGAAGTGTAAAATTATATTTCCACATTACTAATTACTATTGACAGGAAATTAAGAATGCAAAAAAAATTTTCCACGTTATATAATAGTATTGGATAAATACAAATAAAAAAAAATGAAAGATTTTTCAACTTTATTAATATAAGCTGAAGAAATATGAAGTTTTTAATGATTTAACCAATAAAACCATTTGTTTAAAACAATCTTTATGTTCACATATTTTATAAATAGTTTAAAACTGGAAATTCATAAAATACAGTCACTCATAATAGCTGATATTAATATTTAAAATTACATTTAATATAAATATATATTAAATGTAATTTTAAATATATAAATACAATTTTAAATACATAATAAGAAAAATATATATATATAAATTAGAATATTTTAAAATTTTCAGAATAGCATTAAGAATTATATTTATCTAGTGAAATTGCAAACAAGATGTAATTAAAATTAGCTCTTTACTTTCAACATACATGTATTATATAAGCCATATATAAAAATATCATTCTCAAAAGTCAGAAGAAAGAATTGCAGAAGCCTGTTTTCATTCTATTTATAATTTATAACATACTGAATTTGTTTATTTTGTTTGTTGCTCAATGGTCATTATTTGCCTACGAGGGCTAATTAAACCAGGATCTACGGTTTAAAGTGGATTCCGAATCACTACAAACATCCATGCCCAAGATGGGATTTGAGCCCAATAACTGTTGAATCAAAGGCAAGAGCGCTAACCTTTCGGCTGCCAGCTCAGCTATACATTCTGAAGATGAAGTTTTCATGTTTCAAATATCAAACTAGATGAAAAACTTCTCTTCGAGGCAATCAGATAAAATTTGTAATGATACAAGAGGATTTTGCTAGCTGGATTGCCTCAAGAACAGACATTTATTTCCATGTAAAAAAAAAATAGCTCAAGTGCTTTACAATAATTTTTATGCAGTTCAGTTATTCATAAATAAAAATTTATTAATAGTAATTTAAGAAGAAAAAGAGAAACATAACACAGAGGAGTAAAAAATTTAAAACATACAGTAAGTGAAACAATATGTTACTTGTAATTGAAAACTTATGTATAAATAAAAAAAAGCAAAACTTATACATTTATATTTGAAAGCACTTCATACATCATAATATAAGATGCATAAAAAAAATAATTCTAAAATATAATTAAAGATATAAAATAAAAAATTTGATGAGACTTAATAATTTTAAACCACTTTTTAAAACATAATTAAATTCTCTAAAAATTAACTATATAATTGATAAATTATTTAATTTAAATACAACTAGATATATTTAAAAATTATAATTTAGCAAGTGTTATAATATACACTTAAATACAGATTTGAATAAAACCTATTGACATAATATTGAAAATAAAACAAATTTATAAAATATTTTATCTTAAATAAAGAATTATTCATTTAATGAATTTTTACATGTTTTAAATAAGCTAACAAAATGAAATTATCAATATTATCAAATTTATATTTCTAAAACCAACTAATGTTCAATTAACTTTTTATCGATATATAATATTTATGCTTGGATAAGATGTTTTCAAGCAATTAATCAATGAATGCAAATTTAAAATTAAAATAAAGTACGCGCAAATCCGCACAAATATTTTTTTTTTTTTTACCCCAAGAAAATATTTTAATTTACACTTTGGAATACAAAAATTCAAATTCAGAATTTAAGATACGACATTACACAATTTTATGCAAAACTGAAATCATGTATTTTTATATAATCGTGAAGGCTGTTTTTTTGCATAATGTGAAGAGAAAAAGCTTCAAATAAACGAAAAATGAATGGAAAAAACAAATAATGGTTTTAATAAACGGAATAAAAATATCGCTATGTAAACAGATTGTGTGACATTTATAATAAAATCCCGATATTTACATTAACGTGTGTAGCTATAGTATAAACAAAAAAATTAAAACTTGTTTTCATACTCTTAGGAAGCAGGTGTACAGAACTCATATCTATAGCTTCTTTTTGACAATTTTCACAGGGCACTTTCGGTGGAGGTGTTGCGAATTCTTCATTGTTCTCTGGCGTCAGACGATTTCCACTTTCAACTCTTAGTATTTCGAATTTTTTTCCAGATTTCAACAAAGGAGATGAATTTGCACTACTGCTTTTAGAATCCATTTTAATGTCCAGTATGCCCTCCGAATACAACAGGTTTTGTCTTTATTAATGAATAGAACAAAATTCTATTGATTTATTTACAACTGCAATACAGTGACAGGCACTTAATTTAGAAAACAGCTGCCGGCTCAGTCAACAATATAAATACTTTTGCGCATGCGTTTGTTTGCTTCTAGTAAGTTATACACGTGGTACTAAGCGCGATTATTTTAGTTTTCCTTCCGTTTTAAGGAGAATTCGTTTAACACGGATTATACTGTATTTAAATTTTGTAAGAAAAAAAGGCGTGTCCAAATCGGCGACAAATGGATGAAGATGATGAAAATTTGAATTTAGTTAACAGGTGAATGAAATTCGCAACTTATCGGATCAAAATACTGAACGGTATGTTTTATTTTATGCGTCATGATAATACCGAAAACTGATTTCATCAAAAAACGAACATTGTATAATTATTTTATAAAATAAATTTTCGATGCCTATTGTTAAATATCTTTTTTCATTTTAATAGTATATATAAATTTAAATTTGCTAAATAAAATACATGTAACTCAAAAACAAAATTTTTAATAAGATTTTTTTTTCAAAAATTTCAATATAAATACAGAAGGTTTTGTTCGGAAACTATTTTATTAAACATTAAAAGATTATAAATGTAAATGCATAAATTTATTAACTGAAAATGGCATTCTTAATCAATTTTAAAGTAAATAGTTTCAATATTTAAGGTATTTAATATGAAAAAAATTCTTACACTTATATAGAATAAGATTTTTAGAATGTAATTGAGAAAGTTACTCTCTTAAAATATTTAACACATATTTATGTTTCTGAAGATAACTGATATTAAATAGTGATATATTTACAAAAAAAATTTTAAATCGGCATTTTTATATATAATTATTGATTAGCAATTTTAAAGTTTATAAAGTTTCAAATGAATTATCATAACATAATAAATAGTTTTTTATGTATGTTAATAAATCATAGTAATTTATCTTTTTCAAGCAATTATAAAATAGATTTCTCAGATGAAGTGGTTTTTTTTTTTAAATGTAAATAATTAACATAAACATACCCATTCAACTAGTTTACATTGTAAATGAGTTTGAGAAATATATCACATAATCAGTTTTATGGTGAATAATATTTTTAATTTTGTAAAAAAATATAATCAAAATTTGAAATGCTTTGTTTTGCAACAAAATAAACATTTCATTTTAAGTGTATTGATATCACTTTCATTCTCCAACTATATTGTTTTCCTCTGTTATATGCTGATAGATATTTATATTCATTTGCTGAAACAGAAGATAAAAATATTCTTAGGGACAGCAATTTATTTTATATAAAGAAAAAAATATCCTTTTAAATAAAAAAGATTGCTAAATTAATTATCATTTACTTTCAGTTTTTTATTCAATATATTCTTTCTACATACATAAAAAAAATTTCCTTTGCATTGTTTTTATTAAAAAATTGTACATTATATGTCAGCTTATATTATATTTTAAATTAAGAAAATAGGTTGCAAATTTAATATTGGGATACTTTTGTTGAAATATTAAAATTTATAGAGAATTTCTCCATGTTTGAAACATGGTAAAAAAATTGTTGATTGTCTTTGAAAAACATTGAATGTTTTAAACTAATGATTAAATTATAAACTGTTCCACTTCAGATGCATAGCTTTTCAAATTTTTTAGATTCTAAAACAATTTCGATTACAGGTAAAATATCTCATAATTTATATAATATTTACAGTATCTAACAATTAATGTAATAAGTATATAAACATTAATTTATATAAAGAAATATTGATAATGATTGTTAATGTTAATTTAGAGGTTAGAACTAAGACAGTTTAAGGAAATTAAATAGTTTACTGAATTATTTTTTTATTATTTAATGATTCGAATAAATTCAGCAACATATTATAATTTATACTAATATTAAACTAATATGAGGCTAAAATAACTTAGCTACATGAGATATTAAACATATTAATGTTTAATTTATCTCGTGTAGCTAAGTTATTTTACTCAAATATATAATTATAGATATAACATATTTATCATCAAGAGGAAATTTAAATGTAAACTTTAGTACAATAAAATTATGTAGTGAATGACTTAAACAATTATATTTTTACAACTATCACATTATCTCCACATATAATTATTGGGAAGTAAAATTTTCTGCCAGAAATCTACTTCATACAATAATGAATTAAGGAAATAGACCATGGGTCTTGATTTATTTACTAATGACTGTTAAATGAGATTTTAGATAATATTGAAACTTTTACATGCAACTTATACTAGTTAGAGGTTTACATTAAAAACATTTACTAATGAAAAGTAATAAATAATTACAAAAATTTATTACTCTGTTGCCTGTAACAAGTAAAATGTTTTCTCACTATAAACTGAATATAATAATAATAATAACTGAGATAGCTCTTCCATATGATGAATAACTTGCAATTTAAGACTATGACTATTAATTATATGCACAATTATTTATTACACTCATTTTTTTAAGAATTCTAATATGAATTTAAATATGTAAATTTTCTCTTTACTTCAGTAGAAGCTAATTCATAAATATCATTGATTGCTATTTTAAATATTTCATAATTAAATACATAAATATTATCAATGAAATACATGGTTAAGGAATTTTATTGCAGCTATTCATGAGGATAAGTATTTTGCTTTCGGGAAAATTTCATAAGTTAAAAAGTTAGTTTTACAAATAAGAGACATTAATTCAAAAAGGCAGATGGGAAATCTGATCACTAAGCTGGTAGCCAAATGGTTAGTGCTTTTGCCTCAATAGTTCATGGATTCGATTCCCATCTTGGACATGAATGTTTGAAGTGGTTTGGAATTCACTTTAAACATTAGGTCTCTATCTAATTAGAGCTTTCTAGTATCAAAAATGACCTCTGAATGCTAAACAAACTTGAAAATCTGATCTTTGACTCTATTTTGAATATAGTAAAATTTAGAGAATCATTTTTTTTAAATTTTGATTTGATTTCTGAAGTGATTCAATTGAGTATAATTACAAAAGTCTTCATGTGACACTTTATTTATGATTATAATGAGGATTTCCAGTTTGCTACATCATTATTTCTAATTAGACATATCTGAGAAATATAATATTACAGTAATACTGATCCTCATCTTGGTGCTTTTGTAACTATCAAGTATGTTAACAAGAAGTGGATCACAGAATGTCCTCTGTTTTTGAAAGGACAGCTTTATAAGAAGCCATGAACCCCCTCCTGTAACATTGGATTGCAATCTAAGCTTATGGTAAATGGTACTGTGGCACTTAACTGAGCCTCTAATAAAACTAGCAAACTGCTTGAGTATCTTGCCTTATACAGCAACTTGGGTACTATGAGAGGGAACCTTTTTATTTCCAGAGATTTAAAACTTTTGCTTATGCGTGTAAAGCCAACAAGGTAGCCTTGTGCACAGTCTTTCCCTGGTGTGAATGTGGAAAGGAGGATTCATGCTCAAATGTGGCCTCGTCATCTGACCATAATTCAAAATTTCAAGGCACTTGGTAAAAGACAAGTATTCCAAACCAGTTAACCTTAAAGTACAATCCCAGACTCGGCTGCATTGTTATTATGCCTTTACAAGATAAGGAAATCCAGAGGGAATCAACTGAAGGACTAAAAGTTAGTCCATCTGTACCAAAAGTAGAAATGAACTCTATTCCATCCGTGTCTGAAGTAAAGAAGGAAGCTATTAATAGTATGACTGCTTCTCTATATTAATGATCTCTATATTAACAGGATAAAGAATACAATTTCATACAATAAAACTTTTTCAGAAAGATGTAGAAAATGTGATAATATTTAGGAAATGATGCATCATATTAGGTACACATGAATGTGATGCTCTCTTGCCCTTACTTGATTTACAAATGTAGACTAATTTAGGTACTCTTGATACTAAATTATCGATCAACTTCTAAATAGCTTTCATTGGTTATTTTAGCTAAATAGCTAAGTATTGGTTATTTTAGATTTAAAAAAACTTATGGTACAAACTGCCTTGACATTGAATTTAATATGGAAGAAAGAGAAAGATCTGTTAACTGATGGATGTATGAGGATTTAAGCATCTACTATGTATTAACTTTTATGATTTTTTTATAGCTACAAACTAAAAAACTCACAAATCTTGACAATTATACATGTCAAAACATGCATTTACCTTCATTCATTTAACAGCAGCTGATATCAAAGCTTGAACTTTACATTCTAATAGAAAACTCTACCAATAGGATATAAAGAGTGAAAATAGTGTTAGTTAGAATATACCAAAAATTTAATTTATACTCAAATATAAGATTGTTAACTTCAGAGAAATAAGCTGAACTTTGTACTAAAATTTGCTTAAATAATTTTACAATATTTTAAAAATATTTTAACTGATCATTAATAATGAATTAAATTATATTGCTTATTGAATGTAACATTTACTGAATTGTATCCATTTTTAATATGATGCACAGGTTTACAATTTCATCGATTGTATAATAAGCAAGTCTAATTTTGTAGCCTTAGATTTTATAAAGAATAAGTTTATATTTATACTCATATAATTAATCAGGATTTTCATTTTCTTAACATTTCTTTAAGCAAAATCATATTTTTTAAATACAAGTACTGGTTTTAAACCTAACAAAAATATTAAAAATTAAATTATTAAAAAGCAGCTTAAATCATAAGCTATATTCATTCAATACATATAATATAAATAAACCAAATATGTTTTAAAACATATATTTTCATTTTATCATTTTAAAAATATTCTACCAAAATATGAGTGTCATAAATATTAAGATTCTTTATTTTTCAAGATAATATTATCTCAGTTTCCATTTAATAACTGAACTGACATTCTAATGATTAGCTTTCTGACCTTCAATTCCAGAGCTTATGGGCTGATTCAATTCACACTTTGGTTTATTTGTAGTGGTTCAGAATCCACTTTACACAGTGGATCCTAATCTACTTAGCCTCGTGCAAAAAATTATCATTGAAAATGAATAAGTCAAATCAAAATCAATTCATTAAATAACTAATCATTAAGCTTGTATTTATTTCTGCATAACATTTGTCAACAAATGCGTGTACAACAATAAGCTTTTATTTATTTCTGCACAACATTTGAAAGTTATGTAATTAAATAAATTCTACTATCTGAAGATTTTTAAAACACATTAATAATTAAATTTAAATATTTTAAAATTTACTTATTTATGTATGATGATTCTTAGCTATATAACCTGTAATAATTGTAAATACAGAAATTAGAAATAAAAATCATATGTAGCTTATAGTTTTCTTAAAAATGTATGTCATTCAATAAAAACCAACCTCAGTATTGCTCACGAAGAAAATTTAAATATTTCCTTAAGTGTCTATTAATTTGTTATTATAATCTTATTTGGTGCTGTGAAATATTTTGTTAAATAATAATATATATCTACACTCACATGTAATTTTGCAACAAAAATTCAAGTACAGGGCTTAGAAAATATTAAATATAGCAACTTGTTGCCACAAAGTAAGTATTAGCAAACCAACAAACTGTTGTATTAAATATTATAGACACTATATATATATATATATATCCCTGCTTTATTTTTTGTATAAAAGAAACATCATTGAAAACAAATAAGTCTAATTAATTAAATCTTATAAAAGAAATATATAAAACATGGATACATTAAGGGGAAAGGAACAATAAGAAGTACAGTAAAATTTAAAAGCAACAAAATTTTGCATATATTTACTTTTAAAGCATAAAAATAAATAAATGAAAATTTAAAAAATAGACAATTCTTTTTTTTATTTTTATTCTATTGCCTTTAATTGTAGATTTATTATGATAATATAAGAAATATAAAATACAATAAATATTAGAATTTTGTAACAATTTTATTCAAAACTATGTATTTTATCAATGAAAAAATATATTTTATCAATATAAATATAGAGAAGTGCTTCATCAAAATACTTTCAAAAGTTCTAGAAAACCAATATATCTATAAAAAAAATATTCGAACTTTCTGCATCGATATAATTATTGTTCAACTCCAAATGCATATATTTATGTATTTATTTGAAAAATAATTTACTTATGTCATTTTTGATTCCATTTTAAAAAAATGTAAAATAACATATATATAATTTAAATAATTCTTTACAGTACTTTATTAAATATTTTTCTATATTGAAAATATTTTTCAGAAATGTACTTCACTCAGTCCTTCATCAATATCTTTCCAAATATTCATCTTTTTTTTATTTAAAAGTCAAATTATTAATTTTTTTACAATAGTCACTGATAATTAATGATTTATATTTGGTTATATATATATATATAACCAAATATAAATATATATATATACCAAAAAAATTTTAAATTATAAAAATTCAGATTCTTAGAGTATATTACTATATAATGAAAAATTAAACTAACAAAATGTATAACAAAAATGTTAAAATAGGTGGTAATATAAATTAATTAAAAATATTCGAAAAAGACTTCTTTCAAAGATGGATCAATTTTACAATTAAAAATTAATTTTTTCTCAATATTAAAATTTGTTGACATCCTTGTGTATTGTAATTTTATATTTGTATTTAATTTATATTAATTAAAATATTTAGCTAGTTTTAAATAATTTAAAATTAAGAATTAAAGCGGCTACAGGAATTTTAAATCAAAATTGAATTTTGAATTTAAAAAATAGTTTATTTTGTAAATACATTAAATAAAATATCTTAATATGCAAAAAATTACTTAAGGACATTGTTGTATTATATCATATTGCCAGTTGTAACCATATAACATCTTAATCAATTTGAATTTCTTTAATGTTTTTTTTAAATAAGTAAATATGAGAACAAGAATTTTCAATAAATTGAATATAGTTTTTATTCTTCATTATATTATAAAAAAAAAATATCGCAATCGAATACTATATTTCAAAATATCAAATTCTTCATTAAACATGATGTATACACATATTAATGTCAATGTTTACATTTGCCACGTTAATCAACGTACCATAACAAGCGTCATCTTGTAATCTTGCGGATTCATCTGAAAACTGCGTTGCGCCATAGTTTCTTTCGTTGACAGCTGCTGAATTTTCAGGTACTGATTTCGTAACAACAAATCTTTCAGACATTTTAAAAATTCACGATTATCTGGTTATAAAAAATAAATTAATAAGACTTTTGTTGATGACAGACGCCTTTTTTATGCATTTGTCAAAATAATTAAATGAACTTATGAAATATTTGCTGATTAAAAATATGATCTCCATTCATTCATTAAAACGTGCTTAAAATGTGAATGAATTAAAGCATTTTCCGGCTATTACTTCATTGTAACAATAGTATTCGATATTGTTTTGGAATTAGAAAATGGAACAAAACTTATACTTTTCTGCTTAACTTATCGATGCCAAGTTCATTTTATCAATAAATTGGAAATAAATGAAAAAATAAAGTTTAATTTTTTGAAATTAAAACATAGTTTAAAAAAAATATTTAGCATATCCTATATTTATTCCAGATATATTGAAGCTAATAAATACTTAATTTAAGTAGTTTTACGCACAAACTAATAATTCTTATAATTTTATGTTTGTATCACAAATGTTGGCAATGTTTAAAAGTTAAAAGGATCAAAATACGAAACGACGAATTGGTCTGTGTGAAAAAGCAGACGATAAATTTCATGTATAAATTAATTTTTTTTATCGAATTAAGAGAAAACTTATATTTATTTATAAAAACTTCACTTTTTCTGTTTAAAATAGTATAAGTATTTTGTTAATGAATAGTTATTATATTACGAAAGTATTTTTATTATTCTGTCATATATTTAATTTCTATGTTTTTTAGTTATATATTAATAAAAATTGTTTGTTTCGTTTCATAAAATATTTCATTAGTAAGAATGGATTGGGTTCATTGTAATAATTGTTTTATTTTGCCGGATCGTGAAAAAAAATTTTTACTTACAAGTTGTGGTCATATTTATTGTTCAGATTGTGAAGAACAGTGTAAGTAATAAAAATAAAACTATTTCATAAAAGTTATTCATGCATAATTATATATATATATATATATATATATATATATATATATATATATATATATATATATATATATATATATATATATATATATATATATATATATATATATATATATATACACACACACACACTTTCATCATTTTAAAATAATCTTCAATAGGAATTATTTATTTTACTTGAAACAAATAATTCTTCTATAAAAATATTTTTAAAAGATAAAAGTTGCTAAATAACAAATGTGTGTCAATGGATAATTTACTGTGTTTTAATTTTATTAACAATAAATATCCTATTATCTTCTTCTAGGTACTAGAAAATCTCTTATGTCACTCTAATCTTTACCTCTTTAAAAATAAAAATAAACATTTATATTTAAAAATATATTATGATTGGTTTTTTGCATATATATTACAGCATACTTTTATCTAAAAAAACTTTAGAATTAATTATGATAGCACAGTTGTCATAGAAATGTAGCCAAGATGACATAATAAATTCATGCATATACCATAATGAATTTAAACCTTTTAAGTAAAAACCATAAATATATATTTTTTGAAATATTAAGATTTTAAAAAACATAAGAACGCTAATTTCATAAAAGTAAATGCATATACTAAAAATATCAGAACAATAATTTTGAAAAAATAACTATGAATTGTAAGAAAAATAAGAATATGATTTTGAAAGAAAATATAATAAGATTTGCAAAGAAATATATATGAATTATGTAATTCAATTTTAAGTTTACAAAGTAATTAAAGTAAAGAAAATATATGACCATAATTTTTCAAATGTAAATTTAAGCATACTTTAAATTAATAATTAATTCAAAAAAAGATATTTATATTTTAATAATATAAATATTAAAAATGTTATACATAAACTAAAGAAGGATATGTCAACACAATTTTAAACATTAATGTTAAACAATCAATACAGAATAAAGAAAATGTTTAAAATAATTAAAAAAGGACAATGCAGCCTTGAATTTAAATATCAAAAAGCTCAAGAAATCTGTAGATCACATAAAAAAATTCAGATTAACTATCCTCACAAAAATTATTAAAATCCAAGAATGAAATAGTGTTTTAATTTTCATCACAGTGTTGTAAATACTAGGGTTGCCAAAATAGAATTTTCTGCATAATGCTTATTTTTGATTTTTTCACATAGTAAAAATTTGGTTGCTAGATAAACAAAGAAATCTTTAAAAAAAATAAATAAATTCTGAAATTCACATGATGGATTATACAGAAGCTGTACCATTATGGTGTACTAGACTACAGCAATGATTCCAAAAGTACATATTTTCAAGTATATTTAACATAACCTTTATTTATTTTACTATTGCCTCATAATTTTTATACTAACTAGCAGCTGAATGGTTAGCACTCTAGCCTTCAGTTCAACAATTCATGGGTTTGAATACCACCTTGTGCGTGGGTTTTCGTTATCAGGAATCCTCTTTAATCAGGTGTCCCTCTCTAATTAACCCAGATCAAAGGAAGAAAGCTCAACTGAAACTATTCAATTGTAATTGTCATCAAGAAATATTTTAACTATCAAAGTTTAATATAATATTTATGTGAAAAGTTTGTTTGTGATTAAATATATTATTGCATCCTATTATACAAAATGTGAGTTATTGAACTCGCTATGGATGTAATGAGAATGTAGAACAGAATAATTTAAATTGTGATATTTTTCTATTGTTAATCTACTAAATAGGAAAGTAATTTTATGATGCAATTTTAATGATGTACAATTAAATTTTTTCCATAAAAACAAGAACTAATGAAAGTTATTTTTCTTACTATAATATTTGTTAGTCACAAATTTGAATTGAATAAAGAAATGTAGTCACATTTCTTTATTCATCTAGGAATGCTTATTTCTAGAATCAAACTATTTTTTATAATTTGTAAATATTAAATTTTGAAAAGGATATCTATATAATGTTTACAGAAAATGGAAAATAAATTTTTTTTTAATTTTAAGTATTACTAGTTCATTTATAAAAAAAATAACATTTGTTTATACTTCTTTTCAACATCATTTTTCCCTCATTGTGTAATTTGATGAATGTCAACATTTAATAGTTTCAGTAAACTTGCAAATATAAAGAATAAAACTTTAACATTTTCCACCAGGATTTATTGGTGTATATGTTTTATGATATTAATTTAGATGCTTATATTCTTAAAACATTTTTGTTACATAAATAAGTTATTAATAGCTAAAGGTAATTTATAAGCTTAATTTAGGAAATAAACTACCGTATTATAATAGCCATGTTGTACTTTTATTAAGATGTGAAATATTTTAGAATTTTTGTGAACTTAGCAGTAAATGCAATGTTGCTGTACATTGCATAACAATTTATTAATAAATTAAAATCCTGTATCTTAGCCAGTGATGTATTATCATTTTATTATGAGATTAATAATTATACTACATTTTCTTAATTAAATTTATTGTAACAGTTGAATGACTTCAAAAATATATTATTTATACATTATTACATACATATGCCTTATTGACTTGGTGGCCTCTGACTGGATCAAGTAAGATGAATCAAATAATGATAGCTTTAAGTTGCCAAATGAGATAAGATTTATTGGGATAAAAAGCTCTATCCTCATTCTTTCTCAAACAAAACTTTTAATTTGTTCTTTAATAACAAAATTTTATTTCATACATTTTAATCTAAATTACATTAGATAGTACTTACTAACTCTTGTATTTAAATAGCCAGCTTGAAATTCAAACAGTATTTCAGAAATTTTATATTTTTGACTAAAAATAAGAATTTAAGGAAAATTTTTATGATAAATGAAAGTTATTGAATTTTCATTTAAATTATAAATAAAATTTAATGAACAAAGTAAGAAGCCTATAATTGTGCAACTGTGCAAGAACTGATTTGATATATCTAGATTGCAGTCTTTATATGCTCTCAAAATATACAAAAACTCGATGTTTTAAAATATATAGTTGAAATGAAAATTGGGAATATAATTATAAAAAATTGTATACCTCTCATCTCATGGCATTTTTTTAAAGATACTAGAATTAAACGAGAGCAGGTAGACCAGTTTGAAAAAGGTAAAAAAGAAATTGAACTAGCATTATAGAAAGAGCAAAGACTGTTTAGAAATTGGAGTAGAGATGTGTATGTTTCTAAAAAAGTTTTCATTATTTAAAAAAAGAAATTTCTGTCTCAGCAAAAAGATAGTTAAAAATAACAGCCTTTTTTCTTATTCTTGTAGTTATCTTTCTAAATAGTGGTTACTACAAACATTGTTTAATTTTGGTTTTTAATTTTTGATTAGTTTATATCAAATATATCCTAATGAAGTAAGAAAACCCAAAAAATTTTACTTACCTATAATTAATGAATAAAAATGTAATCAAATTTAATTCTGTATGTTATTATTTATATATTGTTACTATAAATAGTTTTGTAAAATTTATTTTACTATCAAATTTTTGAAAGTTTTTAATGTTTTTCTTTAGCTAATATGTATACATAATTTATAACAGTTATAGTTTATATTTGAAGTAAAATGATGTTGTTGTTATTAGTTATGACAATTCGATAAGCCAAGCTCGCTTTGCCATTGGCAAAGCAAATTTAAGTTAGTAGGATGCGTCTTTCGTTTAACCAGAGCACCAAGAAAGGTGAAAGTACGACTTTGCTCTAAACGCCTTAATAAATGGCACCACCAGAGTATCCACTCCCACAATTTTGACATTGAACTGAAGGGGAAGGAAATTTTCTTTAGACCATTGTACCCATGATAACTGCTCAGCAACTGACCACAGGACTTTTGATTCCACAAATTTAATGAGCACATATATCACATGTACTTGGTGGGTCTTTGGCAGCATGGGAATCAAACTGTGCCCTTCCAGTTGGTAGGCCAATGCCCTAACCGCTAGGCTACCACAGTCTAGTAAGATGATAATTGTTATTAAGAAAATTATTCAAATATTTATATTCATTCAAAAAGTACAGTTAATGTTTTAAAACTTTAATTCCTATATATATATATATATATATGTGTGTGTGTGTGTGTGTATATATATATATATATATATATATATATAATATTGGAAAAAAGTATATTTGCATCTATAAATGTGCTAGAAATTAAACTTGATAGCAAAAATCAAAAGCATTCATCCAAATTGTATGCTTTAACTAAATAATCCAAATTTATTTCATTATGGATTGTGGTTTCCTTATAAGAAAATTTTTTGAAAATAATGATTCTAAACTAATTATTCCTTTCATCAGTAAATGTTGATTCTGAATAAAAGCAAAGAAATTGTTTACACTCTGATATTAAATTAATTAACTTAAAAATTGCCTAAATGATTAAATTTTCAGAGTAATATGCTGTAAATTAGAAAATTAAAACTTATAGATTAAAGTCTTACTATACATCAAGGATTTTATTAATTTTAAATATTTTTTTAGACCTACATCAATGAGAAAAATATCCATAATTTATTTTGTAATTCAATTTTACTGTCTGAAAATATCAAACTTTATAAAATTCTATTTGTATAAATGTTAAAACACAAACCAAGGATATATATATATATATATATAATCAATTTTATTCATAAGTAACCAAATTTTCTGCTAAGCTTCCTTTACCAATAGTTTGGGAGGAAAGTCTTATTCTATTGTTTAATAAATCATTCCTTATAAAACAAATCAAATGAGAAAAAATGTTACTTGTTATAACATACTCTTCAGTATGTTAATTTCTATATTTAATATAATTTAATTAATATATGTTAATTTCTGTATTTAATTAAAGATTGCTAAAAGAATTTCCGATGTGATTGTTTTAGAAGGAATTAACTATTTCTTTATAATTATATTAAATATTTCTTTATAATTTATTTCAACTACATTGCTCTTAAATTTTGGAAGAATGCCCTTCTAGATTTGCGCAATAGCCCAAGACATAGAGCAGTGGCTGAATTCCGCCTTACCACTGGTAGATTTATTTAGATTTAAAATAAATAATTCATCCTTATGTTATTCTAAATGCTTATATAAATTTTATTTATATATGACTAATAGTAAAAAAATATATTTTATTATAGGTGCACAAGGTCAATGCAAACTATGTGGAAATCAATGTACTACTATTACACTTTCCTCTTCAGTAAGTTAATATCACATATTACTTACATATTTTGCTAGTAAATAATTACTTTGTAAATATTTTTCAAAAAAGTATATTTTTTGCCTAATAGAAATTCTGCATATAAATTAATATCAATTGTATAATTTGCTAAAATATCTTCTTAAATAATTTTTCTTAATATATTTTAACAATTTGGTGATATTGTGTACAATATTAAAAATCTTGCTAATTATGAATGACTGTACTTATAAGGTATATTATCATTTTGGGAAACCTCACTTTTAAGTATTTATAAATGTATGTAGAATATAAAATGGTGCCTAGAAACTGAAAACAATAATTTTAAATTTATCTGCACTTTGTTTGATTAGTAGATGGTAACTACTAAGTGCACATCTCCATATCATTAAAGAATGCTTTATTTTACATTGTCAGTTAGTAATTTAGAATTTTCTGAGCTTCAATTCTATGAGCATGAACTAATGATTGGTATCTTGAAATGTTATTATTTATTATCAATTCACGTTAACTGAATCATTTTTATCTGAACAAATTTTTTTATTTAATTTGATATGATTAAATTAACTTTTTATGAATATTACAATTAGTAAAAGCATTTTCTATCTTTCTTCTGCCAAATACCATTTTAGTCAATTATTGGTTAAATTGATTTTTCAAACTTCAATAATCTTTAAATCAAGTTGATGTGATTTTCTGCAATTTTCTCTATAAATTTTCTAATATTTAATAATTTCTGTTTTTGTAATTTGTATTTTAAAATATGACTCTTTTTATAAAATAATAACTTTTTATGAATATTATTACTATTTTATAAAAGAATTGTGATTTTTCTATTTCATATTCTTTAAAAGTTAATTAAAGTTTTCATGTTATTTAAAATTTTGCATTTGAGATATTTTTAAAAAATTTGTTACATGTACATCAGAATTATCCCATCAAGTTTTATAAAGATATTTGCATTTGAACTTTTATTTGTAATCTGAATTTTTACATTTATTATTTAGATGAAACCAGATGTACAAGTTTATTTTACGGATCCTGATGAACTTCTAAAAAAGAAGCTTAAAGAAGTGCAGCAGGTATATATTTTACTTATGAATGGGTTCTATATCTATAACATATTAAATTTCCATATATTTAAATATATATACGTACACACACAACTGATCATTCTACATTACATCCTTTAACAAAAACATCACACCGTGTGTTATCAGAATAAGAATGAAATTTACATCTGTGTTAATAACAATCTAAGAGATAATGATTTCAGATTAGAAAAGTATTTTTGATATTTTGTTAAGTAACTATGATATTATCCTTAGGTTAAGCATAAAATTTTACAATTTTAAAAAAAAATGTGATTTTTTAAAGGCATTGGTGGTAATGTATAACAATTCAAGTCTATGACATCATGCTATATATGATTTTGGCACAAGTTGGTAAATCTCTGTTATATTTACAGCAACTGAAAAAATTCAATACCAGATAGCATTTCATAATCCATTAATTTCCCATTCCATAGTCTGAGATGAATGTTGACAATCAAACAAGTCGTTAGAATAAAGAAAATGATTGACTTCTCTTTATAAATACTTCAATAATCAGGTATGAAGCATGACATATATTGAATGAAATCCAGTAATGAAAGACTTTTCCTTTGTCATAAGGTCCTAAAAAAATTGCTTTATATCGTAAAATATTTTCAAATAATAAATATATATTATTCAGCTAATTAATCTTGAAAAAGATTTTTATATTCTTAAAATTATTTAACTGAGCAATCCAGTTTTATTTTTCTAAAGTAATTATATTTATGAAAAATATTAAATTGAGAAAATTATCATCAGATTGCTTTTCTTTGCATTTACAAAAAAGAAAATATTTTTGAAAAAATATCTATTACTGATAAAAATTTCACTTCTAAATCCCAGTTTTACATTAAAAAAAGATATAGATCTTGTTCTTCTGTTCAAGTATGTATAAAACTTAGCTGGTGAAGTGTTATATAAAGCTGAACAGATAAGTATCTGGCTAAAAATTACTTCACTTTTTTAAAATATATTTTCTCTCTATGGAAAATCTAACTTCTGTGAGAAAAAAAGAACAAGACAATTGCAAATCATATTATTTAAGAGAATCTGAAGTTGACTTCTGTTGTGTATCAGAAACAGGGAATCAGTAAAATCAGGATACACAGAAATAAAGATATAACTAGAAAAGCTTTTTAAAACATCTGTGAACATTATCCCTTATGAAAAAAATGTACTCTGTCTTGCTTCTCAATAAATTCTTAAACTTTCAATTAAAAGTAAAAGTTTTATCCCTAAGATAATATCAAAAGAAAATAGCTAAGATCATATATTGATAATCATTATGTTTAATAAAAAGTTAAATTTTTTAAGAAGCATATTTTAAATCCAAAGATGAAAATTTTTGATGAGATTTAGATTTCTAATACATTTGGAGATATGTTTAAAAAACATTAATGAATTAAAGAAAATAAAGAATTTATTAAAAATGTGAAAGAAAACTTAATGTTCTCAATATATTTTACTTTAAATTTCTATGGAACTTCAGTTTTAATCAATTTTTTGTTGGATATGAATGTGGCAATAATTGTCAGAAGTTCTCCAAAAAATGTATTATTGTGAGTTTTTTTTTTTTTTTTTTTTTTTTTAAGTTGGGTTATTTTTATATATTTATCTTTATCCCATCAAAAGTTGGCATCTTTAAAAAAGTCTCCTTTGAAATATCAGGAGTAAATGCTTATCTGTAATAATATAATAAACGGAGAACATTCACAGAAATTGAGATTTATCTTACGAAATATTTTTAAAGTAGTGTTTGTTCGATTTATAATATATTCTTTTGCAGGAAAAGTTTTTATTGAAAAACATTTTAGCCATTGTATGCAAATTTTTAGAAACAAAAAAAAATTCTTATGTTTTGAAATATTTTGTTTTCATGTTTAAAAAAAAAAAAAAAATTGTTGTTCTTGTGTCAGCAGTAAGATTTTATGTAATCAATTTTGATAGGTTAATCCTTCGTAGTGGAAAAATATCAAACATCATATCTATTTAGCAGCATCAGAACAAGAGTTTATCTTACATATTTTGATATAATTAAATGTCTCAAAATTGATTTTAGTTATTAACATGTAACATATTTCTTAACTAAATATATGATAATGTTTATACAGTTCAATTGAAATTTCTAAAATGACATGAGAGATATTAACAGCTTGTATAAATTGAAATATATTTATCAGGAACACTACTCACAATCTAAAAGTTTTTTAGTTGATGCACATTTTATGATGTCAACAAATTAGATCTATATAACAATAAATCATAAATGAATTCAAATTAAAATGTTTCTTTAATGAATTTCAAACGTAAAACTAATAAGATTCTCAATGAATCATCAAGTTTTTTAATGGTACATATCTTATGCAAATAAATTCATATATAACAAATAAACTAGAATTCTAAAAGTTCATAGGAAATATTAGCTTAATGTTTAGTGGTATTCAAATGAAAAAAATGTAATATGTACTTTTAAAAATGCACCAAATATTAGAAAATTAGATAATTTGAAATTAACATCTGCATTAATATAACATTATTTTAGGACCATGGTGACCTGGTTAGTTGTTTGTTCTCAGTATCAGAAGGTATTAAGTTGAATCCCATCCCAATCGAAGATCTGTCATGTTCACTATGTAATGGGGGTTAAGGCACATTAAATATGTTGTGACCACAATGTCCTGTATTTGAAATTATACCTCTGGGGGGATAAGCCAAGTGTGGGTGTCTTAGACTTATATATTATAAATCTGCTTCTAAATTATGAAGACCCTCTTTTGGAGCTATGATGGCACACCAATTGGTTGCCCCATTATATAAGATACCATCACTTTGGCCTTATGTAATGCTGAAAGGTGGAGATCCTAGTATAGCTGGGCATTATTCAGCAATAACACATCTATATGTAAAGCACATTTCATTTATGCTGTATGCTCATAATAAAAATTATTAACTGTAGAGAATAAGCATCATTACATAGGAATGGCAGAATTGAAGCATGAATTGCATTGCTTTTGAACAAGATTAGCATCAAATCAAACAGGAATTCATTGTGAATAATTTTACTTCATTAAATTTTATCAAACTTTGACAGTAGTTTTATATCAGAGAATCTTTATGAACAATATTTTGAACTTTCCTTTCATATAATTCTACACACTATTATATCTCCAATTTTATTTATCTGGAGCACAATTTCTTTATATTATTATTTATTCAGTGATATATTTGGATATCTAAAGAATAATTTTAAAAATTTGTAATGGAAAGTCAGTAATTTTTATTACTTGAATTATTTTGCAAGTAAGAATTTGAGAATGATAACTCTCCATTCATCATACTTTTTTCATATTATTCTTTTAAATGATATTATTAATAATATTAAATGTTGCCATATTTATTTTTAAGAAGTATTACTTTCATTTTAAAATTATATATTTTAATAGGAAATGTTGCATGCATAGATTTTTTAAATAATATTTCTTGTTACTGAGAGAAAATAGTTATATCACATTTCCAGTATATAATCTACAGATTATGTGTAGAAAAAGTTTCAAATTTCATTGTGGAGAGTATATGCCACCACAAATAATCTGATAAGAAAATATTCTATATCATAAAAACTTATAATAAATTTTGAAAAAAATGACATTTGTGTTTTAAAAAATGAATTGAAGATAGATAGTGCCACTACTTGGATTACTTATTTCAGCTATAATCAGTTTTGCCCAATTACATTCAAAAATGAATTTTGTTAGAATTTAATTAGGAAAAATTATAATTGTTATTCCCTATTGTCATTTCACTTATTGTTTTGACCTGTGCTGTTTCATTCTGAAAGAATACAACTTTTTGTATATTGTTTTGTGGAAGCAAAAGCTTATAAGTTACATAGCAGGTTTTAAACTAAAAACTATAGAGAAAAGAAAAATAAAAAAACAGCCATGTTTAATGTAAGGTGAAAATCAACACAGTACAAAAGAAAAAAATGTATCCAATGAGTAGTTTAAAAAAATAATCCATTTCTTTCATTTAGTTATTAACTAAACGAATATATTTTATTTTAAAATATGACTAACCTAGTTTTAAAAGTTGTTAAAAACTAATAATTAATAAATTTTACTAAAATTTTCAGAATTGTCACTCTTGAAAATTATTAACTGCTGCAGATTATATACAGAAAAATATGGTATAATATTTAGTAAACATTTCTTGATTTTTTATATAATTCTTCTACTTCTAATATATATTTTATATAATTTTTTAATCAAAAAATCTGTTTTTAGACCCGATTATTTTAATTGTTTAGCAGTTGTATTGGAGATTCCTGATTGCTAAAACTATCTTGATTTAGGAATTTTAGAGTTCCTCTATCACATTTATTATTTTTATATTTTAAATACCACTTTAATATCTTTTTGTCAAAATGAGAAATAATTGGCATTTATTTCATTAAACTTGTATGAACCATCTCAATATTATTTCTATTCTTAATGTCTACATTAGACTCACTGAGCATGATGAAAGATATTAGAAAGAGGTAAAAATTCTAAAAAATAAATAATTGCTTTAACAAAATGTCATAATCTAACAACATGATCTGTATTCTAACTTAATCTAAGTAAAAATTTATATTATGATCTTATTAATAAAAAGACAATATTTAAAAAAATATTTCAAGAAAAGTATAATTCTATGATAAATTATCTATGTATTTTTGAAGGAAAAACTGAAAGAGATAATAGTTTTCTCTTATTATTTAATAGGATAATTTTTTTTTTTTTTTTCCTTTAGAAATATTTTGTTTTTCACTTTTTAATGGAATATATTTTATATAATTATTCCAAGTAACTAAATTTTATTTTTGAAATTAATTTTATCTGCCAATCAAATTATTAGTAAGAAAGTATTAATTTATAGATCACAGAAATTCCTTTATTGATCTTGAAATTTATTTTGGTAAAAAATATAAGCTTGTTATATTACCATATCGTTATTAATTAAACAAAATTATATTAACCTAATATAATTTGTTTAATTAATAAAGATATAATAACCAACATACTATTAGTTAATTATTTTTATAATTTTTGCAGGTAGCTGAATTTCAGAAAAATCATAGAGCAAGATTAATGACTTATCAAAGGAAACAGGTTCTATTATTTATATTGTTAATAAATATGCTTTGTATTTGTGAGTTCTTTGGTTTTAGAACAAAAAAATTAAGTAAAATGTGGTTAATAATTTGAAAATGTATTAGTTGAATAAAACTCCATGCATTCATATTTTATTAAAGTCTTCCATTTAAATATTTACCATTCACATGAATCAAAATCTCCAAAGAAAATAATTTGCACCCTAAACTATAGATTAAATATATCTGAGTATTGTTTATTATTTGCTTCTTTTCTATTTTCTACTGCAATATTTTCATTATCTAACTTGTCTTGTTACATATTTTAATTTTGAAGAATTTGTGCATGTATTTTGTGGCAAAAACTAAATCCTTAAATTTGTTGAGTGTGCAATTCAACTTGCTATTGAAATTTGTTTAAAAATATTTGTTCTATATTGAAAATACTTAAGCTTAATTCTCTAATATTATTCTAGTGAATAGGTTTACTCTGAAATATTCTAGTATATTAGTTCCAATTTTGTCTATTTATAATTCTTTTATTATTTTTTTTATTTAAGTCAAAACATTTATCCAAACATTTAAGTTGAAAAGACAATTAGTTTATTTATGAAAAGTAAAACTAATCTGTTTAGGCTAGTTACTTTCTGTCTTAAGGTAATGCCAAAATTCTATTTGCTAAATAATTTTAAAATTATTCATAGAACTTTTAAATGTTTTAAAGTAGGAATTTATTTTGTCATCAGTTACTTACAAATTACATTTTAAATAGTTACTATATTTCTGATTACTAATACAGTGCACATTGATATCAACATGTAACTTTTTATATCCATATATACGTAAAAATAAAAATGTATTTTTTTAAACAGTATATCTCCTAATGAAAACTTTATAGGAATGATTTGTTGTTGTTGTTCATCATCAAATTGGGAAAAAAAAAATTTATTTCTGATCCTATTTTTATACATTGTTTATGAACCATTATGTGACAAATTCCTCATTTTCAAATGCTTATTTCTATTTTCAAATTACTAAAAATTTGCTATATTGTGTGTGCCTTCAATGTTACTCTCATCTTCTGTCATTAGTTTTCAGTAAAATTATTTAATGAAATATGATTTGTTAAACTATTATTTATCATACGTTAAATTAAACTCTTATAATTTCCTACTAACATTTATTTAATACATAATAATTTTTTTAGTATTGCATATAAATAATATTAAAGCAATTTATGATCCACACTTAACTTTACAATATAAACTTTCATGCTTCATTTTTAAAAAAATATGTTTTACTTTTATTAATGTTAAATATTTCATTATCCTATTCGCATAACAAACTATTTACTGATTCCTTAATAGATATTTAATTTAAAAAAACTTATTTAAGTATAAATGCATATGATTAAAATTAAAAGCTTATTATTTCATATTATTTTTAGCTTCATAAATTTAAAGCAGTGAAAGAAGATTTCAGAAAATTATTGAAGAATCTTAAGGAATTAGACAGGTATATGTAGGGTATTAGTTATTGATATACTTGTAATTTTTATTCTTTAATTTTCGTTTATTATCTATCTTTAATTATTGAAGTGCTAAATATGAATATTACCAAATAGAAACAAGAAAGTGTGTGCATATATGTATGTGTAAAAGGATATTTATTATATTTATAAATTTAATGAGCAACATTTTTTTAAATCAATAAAAAGTTATATCATAAAGTATAATAAAAATTCTGTACTATTAAATTCCATTAAAGCCACTTTAAGAACATGGAAAATTTTCTAACTGGCCCTAAGATTTTATTAACATATTTGTAGTTAGAATTTCTACTATAGCAATATTTTTAATACAGTAGATTTTTTTTACTTTTTTACACACTTTGATAATCCCAAAATATCTTGATAATGTGAAACTTAGCAGTATGTATGCGTAAATTTTATATTTTGTGAGTTATCTTGATATTTACAAAATTTTTCTGGAATATGTAAAATTAATATCATTTGTTTTTTATCAAAATTTTAAAAATTATTTTTTATAGTGAACGAAAGAGACTTTTTCAAGAAAATGATGCTATGAAAAAATTCATTGCAATGCAAAGGTATACTTATATTTTAAATATAGAATAATGCAACAAATAGTTATTGATAAGAAAATTTGGTGCTTTCATAAGTATTAATGCTTTGTTTAATATTGTTCCTATACTGTTTTGAAATATTAGTAGTATAGAATGTACCAGTTTTAGTACCATAGCTATAAATACTAAATTTTTAGAGATTAGAATTTATTTAAAGTTTGAAAGTTAGATTTTTATGTGCATTTCAAAATTATTTATTTTAGTGTATAAAATGGATTGAAAGCTTATGGAAACTAATGAAAATAATATCAATAATATCAGTTTTCAAAATGCAAACTTATATTGCCATGTAAAGAGATTGCACAATAAAAAACATGTATTTGTTGATCCAGTGTACTTGAGCTATTTAGATTCAATTTTGACCAGAATTCATTAAATCTTTTTAATTAATACTGTTAAGTTTTAGATTTGAAGTATTTTGTATGATGTATAGTTGTGTATATGATTGTTTTTAGCTAAAATAAACGTTATTATTTCCATTTAATTTTAAATCTCAATATTACTATGTTCTTTATTACATTCTATGAATGTTATTCATTTAAATTTATATTCATTAGTTCTGATATGATTCATTTTTAGTTATGTTTCTATAATTTTTTTCTTAAATAAATTGCCAGGTACCCTAACATATTTCAAGATTTAAAACCAGGATATTTACTGTGTTGCCTTTTCCAATTAAATTTAGACTACTGTTTCTGTGTGATTTAAATTTTTTAAGCCATTTTTCTCAAATGGGGCACATCCTGGTGCATTATTTCTACCAGAAATTACATTATTAAAAATTAAGAATTTTAAAGTAAGCAAATTTCTTCATCAAATTTTACTATGAGAATATAATTTATTAAATCAATGTTTTGCTCATTTTTTGTTGAGGTTATGGCTAAACAGTGAGCATAAACAGTAAAACAGTTTGTGATTTTGATTCCAATGTTTGTAAACAGTTTGCAGTTTATATTCCATTTTAAACTGTTTTATTGTAGACTGTAGATTTTTAATAAACTTTAGACTGTAAATTTTAATTTAAATTGGCCCTTTTATGAAAAAGTAACTAGAGTAACAAACCAATTTCGGAAAATTAAACAAACATTTCTAAAAGACAAATTTCCACATTTCATGTAATGCATTTGTATCTAAACTTTCCAAAATACTAATTAAGTTTGTACTATTTATATAAAAGAAATAATTGGCAGCCTGACTAGTCTTAAAACCTTACTTAAATATGCTTTTTTCAGTTTAAGCTTTTAAAATTTGCAAGTGTGTGTGTGTGTGTGTGTGTGTTCGCAAGAGGTGGAAACGGGGGACAGTAGTGTGTATACACACCTTCTAACCGAGGGCGTCAGCAGATCCGAGGACGTCCTCGCTTTGAATTTGCTATTTTTGTGTATAAATTGCATAATTTTAACTCGAATTTTAATTTTTTTGAAATTTAAGAAAGTTTTCTATTTATTTTTGCTCATTTTAAGTCTAAATTGTATATTTTTATTTTTTAATTATCATTTTTGTTGACATTTAAAAGGGTCCTCGCTTTACACCTTGTGCATTAAACTTGTGTATGTGTGTATCAAAAGTGTGTATCTTGTAAAATGTGACGTCCTCGGTGGTCAGGTAAAATCCGGGTTGTGAGTGTGTCCTCAGATAACCGGAAAAATGTACATTGTGTATGTCAAAAATTTTCTAATAATATCGTTCATTTTGATAATTTCATAAAAACTCATATATTTAGTTCTTTGGTACATCAGTAGATAATTATTGTATTTTTAAAAAAAAATTAAGTAAATTAAAAATTTAAGTATACTTAATTGCATAAAATTTTAGCTTGTTTTTTTTAAAGAATGGCAGACTTTTTGAGAATTAAAGGAACTTATTTAAAAAATAATTAAATATATTTGTTTATTTAATTTTATTAAATGTATAAAATATTATAAATTTTAATTATATATTTTTTTACTTATAAGTATTGAAAAATTTTCTTCATCTTCATCAAAATTTTCTTCTGAAAAATTCCATATGCTATAATAAATATAATTTTAATCTTGTAATTAGATTTACAGTTTTTAATTTACACTTTAATATTAATCACTGTGTTACGTTTGGTTGTAATTAAATTTTTAAAAATAAAATGTAATTATATATATTTATATTTTCCTGCTTTTTCATTATCATTTATTTACTTATAAATAAATTATTAAAAATTAAAAATAATGTTAAAATGAAAATTTACAAAAGTTTTTAATCAAATTTGTTCAAAATTTTCAGCATATAATATCATTATGTTACAATCTTATTATAAACTCTTATGAAAGGATTTTACTGTATACTTTATCAGTCCACTGAACTATAAATCTAAAAGTTAATTTTTTGTTTCATACATTAAAATTTATTATTTCAAAGTAGATCATATATATATATATACAGAAATCAAAGACATCACATCACACAGGCTATCGAGGGCATCACATACACACAGGGAAACGAGCTCATCACATACACACAGGGAAACGAGCTCATCACATACACACAGGGAAACGAGCTCATCACATACACACAGGAAAACGAGCTCATCACATACATACAGGCTATCGAGAACCTCATTAGAATGTAAAAACTGTACAAGAAATTTAATATAAACTCCATTCAATTAATTTCAATTGATTATTATATACTCAATTGAATAGACAATTAATTTAATGTTTTTTTATGTTGAACACCTCATATATGCAACTGATTGTTTATTTTTATGTACACAATCAGTAAATGCAATAAACTTCATATTTAAATCTTCAAGGAAGAAACATATATCTTGATATACATGTGCGGTACAGTTGTTTGGATTCCTTTTGCAATTATTAGTTCAAACTATTTTAATTTTATTTCTATTAAATCAATTAATCCATTTTTTTTCTCATATATTTTACTGACAAGTCATTATTCAATTTAAATTTGAATACTTAAATATAGATACGCATATGTTTTTTAACAATAATATTTTTCTTGAATTTTTTTTATAATATTCCTATTTTAAAATTAATTTTTTCACCATTATTCTGTTTTAATTCTTCTAAATAACAAGATAATTTTTGTTAATCATATTAATTTGCATATTTGGTTCAAATTTTCATTATTCTAATCGTCTTTCCCCGATTTAATTTCCAAACCATACTCATCAGTTATAGTAAAGAAAATATATTTTATTTCAGGGAGTATAAGTACTATATCCTACTTATTTTATTATTTTTGATAATTTTCGGGAAAAATGCAAAATTAAAGTTAATTAATTGTTCCCAAATACGATGAAAAATTTACATATTTAAGCAATCCAAAAATTTTATCGAAAATGATATTTTTAGCTTTTGTATATTTTAAATCCCTGCAGGGGGAAAAAGGAATTAAAATATCCCTTGATTGCATCCTGTAAGTGAGTAATCACAAATCACTGAGGAAGCAGTATGAAATTTCAAAGACACACTTTCAAAAACACCCGACGTATAGAAACTCTTGTAAAAAAGGGCAGTTTCGGGAGGGTTTGTTTTTAAGCAGAATCAAAAGAATGCGTTTTCTTATATTTAGTTAGAATTAAATATATAAAAAGAAATTTTAAAAAATATTCACATATATATATACTTAGAAATTTTTCGACAGATCGCAATGTTCATAATAAATAACCACTTTTAATCTTTTCATCAACGGTATCCTTGAACAATTATCTTCTGTTTACTCTAGTTTATATGTTGACGACTTACAAATTTCTTTAATATAATATGAATTTCTTAGATCAAATATGTATTTAAATGACATACAATTGAATAAACTGTAAATAATCTGTTTACTTGATGTGCACAGAATGGTCTTAGTCTACTTCCTAGCAAGTGTTGCTGTGATCATTTCTGCAAGAAAACTAACATTCACCATGATCTTTTGCTTCTCTTAAGCAGAAGAGTTATCCCTGTGATTGATAATATAAAATTCTTTGGAGTGATTTTCGATAGAAAATTAACTTTCCTTTCTCAAATTTTACATTTGTGGAAGAATTGTTAGCTATTTCTTATAATATCTGTTAGGCAATTTCGATTACATTTTGGATTACAGATTACAAATCGCTCCTTTAAATGTACCAGTCATTAATGTTATATACCATTGACTATGGCTATATTGTTAATAGATCGACTATATTTTTCCGCCTTAGGCAGATTGTTCACAGTTCATCACTCCTGCTTTAACTTATGCTCTGATGCCTTTCACATATTACCCATCAAGAGTCTATATGTAATCTGCCCTCAGTCACTCTTAGACCTGTGTTAGTTATTATTCAAAAATTATATCCACACCTCATCATCTCTTACGTTCGATTGTTTATAATTCTGCTCTTAAGAGATTATATAAAGCAAGACAATCAACGTTCAACCTTTTCTCACTTGTATTAATCTTAGCTTTGGCTGTCTCATCTATGTGATGAGTCTACAGACTTATTCGCAAACCCATCTTGGTATGATACACACTATATTCAATTATTTTAAAGACCATAAACAATCGGACACAAGTTCTACTATTTTTCAACAGTTTTATGCATCTCAACGCTATTCGCGTGCTATGTGCACTCCTGTCTTCATAAGTGGATCCAAAACTGCCGGAAATTTTGGATGTGCTTACATCCAAAATGTTGTTATTTTGCATGTGCTGGACATTTTGGATATTTCTAAATATTTCTTTTAACTAATATCTCCACAAGCCCTACTTCATACTCATTGCTGAGGCTAAGGCTATATCACGTGCACTTAAGCAGCTGCATTCTAAAAGTGGGCATACATTCTGCGTATTTTCTGAAAGTAGGATTATTTTAGAAGTTTTGAGAAATTGTATCTTTTATTTTAATACTGTTCAAGTATATATTAATTTATTGTTTTCCTGGATATATATATATAAATGACAATAAGAAGATTAATGTGACAGCTAAGTCTGCAATTATTTCCATTTTATCTTTATTTACATTTATGTGTTGTAAGAAATAGATTTAAATATTTCATACAGTCACTTTGACAGGAGTTTTGTAATAGCCAAGTAAGCAAAAAATCTTTACCATCTTTCCATTAATCATCCTTTTTACCTTTATCCTTGATCTATGCCGAATTACAATGTCCAACTGACTCGTCTTACGTATCGGTCATAAGCGCTTTCACACACAAAGAACTATTTGAAGTTATTTAACGAATAGGTGTTTCTGGGTAGGAATTTTTGTAGAATATAGTTGCAGGAAATATACAGTGCATCTTATTTTAACCATCTATCCAGATTTTACTTAATGCCACTGCATATTTTTAACCATTATATTTTAACCTTAGAAAATTTGCTACGGGAACCCAGCCATTGTAATCTCTGTGCGTGTTTAATAGCAATAGGTCTTAAGCATTTTATCTAATTTTAACTATCGTACACAAACACCATTTAATATTTCAAAATTTTACAGTATATATTAACGGTTCTTTCGTAAAAACTTTAAATGATATGGTGTAAGATCGGTTTAAAAATATTTAATATTATTTGGTTTGGAAAAAATGAAGTCCGCATCCAAAACTTCAGTTTGGGTTAGCTTTTTTTATTTGGACCTGGTGATACAAAACCCAACTAACCAACGAAAAGCTGCCTTCATATGTAATATTTCTTACAAAGAATTCTGTCCATAGAAGAAAAAATATTATTTTCACAAAACCAGCTTAGAGGGAATTATTTTGAAAAATATTAACGAATATAAATATACAAATGAAAATTATAAACGAGAAAATGAAATAAATTAAAAATCTATAAGTCTCTGTACTATTATTATCTTAATGTTATTATCTGCGATATTCTAGTAACAATCATTAAACAGCTGAGACATGTGGCATTAGGTTATTAGTAAAATAAATAATATAAATTTTGCTGGACAATAAGTACGTTTCTGGGAATGCAAAATGCGATAAGATTTTAACGATTTTTTTTAGACTCTTAAAAACCACTCCAACCAGACAAGTAAATCTCTTGATTTTTTTCAGATATGCACCCTTACCAACCACAAACAAACTGTTTTTTTTTCTCTGATTGACTTAAAAATACTATTTATCAGGATAAAGCTTCAAGGAATTTTTTCATTATTTGACTCCAAATTCATAATATAAAAATTTAAATAAGCTGTTAAAAAGTTTAATATTTGTTTAAATATTTACTTTTATACATGCATATTACAAAAATATACACGGATTAACAATGATAAGATCCTAAAGAATTATTTATTATATTATTTCAATTTTCGTTAAATTTGCTATAAAATTTTGTAGCAATTAACACTATCGACAACACTTAAAATACTTTATAATTTTTTATAAAACTTAAATTGTATGTTTTGCTTATAATCCAGACACTATAAGCAATTTATTTACAAGAAACAAAATAAAACTATATGAAGTCTTATTTAACCTTCTGAGCCCGGCGTCATCGTTTCAAAAAACAGTTACCAGGCCGGCGTAGGGAGATGACATTTCCTACCCCCTTGACCGAAAGAAGAGGGTCATTTTCATAGTGAGGAATCTTAATTCTAATCGTAATTTTCTTAATCGTAACTTTTATGAAAATGTAAACGTGTTTAACATAAATTATATACTTATCAATAAGCCATCGATTTGATTCTATTTTGACTGAATTGACTATTTTGACTTATTACTATTTTGACAAATTTCTATTTTGACTGAATCAAAATATATGATTTTTTATCTTTTTCTTTTAAGGAAAAAGATTAAAAATGAACTTTTTCTTTCTGCGTGTTTCTGTAACTAAATATGAAACGTTTTTAACAATGAATGTAGATAGACAAATCTTGAGTTTCTACTCTATATGTAGCATTCAGGTTGATTGTTTAATAAAAATTACATTTTGTCATACACTAAATAGTATTTTTTCTGTTCATTTCTCAATGATTGAGAATTTGAAAAATGTTCATTCAAATAGTACATTCCAAAAGAAACTCGTATTAGTCACATAAAATATATTTATACAATTCTTATTAGAGCATTAGCAAAGAAAATACTATCTTTATATTGGGAGTAAATTTTACTTGCAGTGATTTGAATTTAATAAAACTATGCTTCTTAAATTATTTTTAAAAAACCAAAATCGTGGTTATTTTCATTATATATTGCAAATTAAAACTACGTGAGAAGAAACACTGACACACCTATAAGGTAACTTTCAGAAATATCTACCGCATCTCAAGGTATGATTGGAAGTATTTTCATTTGTATTTTCCTTTTATTTTTAGCCACAAAATGTAATTGATTATAATGAAAAAAACTAGCTGAAATGAAGATGAATATGCTTCCCTTTTAAAGAGAATTTTAAAAACCACTTTTGGCCAAAATTCTTCGTTCTGACAAGTCCCTGATTTTTACGACTTTCACACACAAAAAGCAGCAATTAAACCTCCAAACCTCCCTCAACTGCTCGTAAAAGTTTGAGCGGGAAAAAGTCAAAGGACTTTACAGGGAAAAAAATTCATGTTTTCCAACTGCTGTACCACAGCCATCGTCTGAGACACAAACTTTCGTAGTACAACAGTTCTACCACCGGGACGAAAAGGATAAGAATATGAAAATTGTTTCTTGAAATAAATAAGTTTATTTAAATTACCTTCAGTTCATTTTTATTTAGGGAAGAAATAACAATACATTTAATGCAATTAAAGAATTTATATATAAAAACTTCTTTATGTAGTTGAGTCATACTTAAGTTTTATTTCAAGTGTAAAAATAGAGAGTATATAGGTTATTTTTTACGCATTACCTAAGAAGACAAAATACAAACAGCTTAAACAATAAACAGATTTTATAAGCAATATACAACAGTAACGAAATAAACGGGATAAAATTTCACTAAATAACATTTACTCTACAAATAAGTGCTTGAAGTTATCTCTAATTATTTATTTTATGTTCTGAAAAGGAATTTAAACAATTGCAATTTGATTTTCATTTTGAAATTTTTTTCTCATATCATAAAGAAATATATGTTATATACACTAGATATAGGAATTTATACATATATATATATATATATATATATATATATATAATAGTATATTTTATAAAAGTTAATAACCAAATATTAGATGTGGAGAATAATACATTGAAAATAAGAGATATAGTAAACAGTTGGGAAAACGTTCAACATATATTTTAAAATTTCAAAGAAAATGGAAAATAATACATTATAAATAGTTTTTGCGCTGAATGTATTGCATAAATATTTTTATCTATTCTTGTACTTTTAAATTTTTGTTTATGATACTTCTAATTTTACATTATACATACATATATATATAGAGAGAGAGAGAGTTTATTAACCAGGAAAAAATGATGGTAGTGTTTCCATTCAAGTAGAATAAAATTATATATGATGTTAACAAATTTAAATTTTTGGAATCAAAATTTACTAGCGTTAATTCTAAAAAGAGTTTAACATGGAATAAATTTTCTGTGACGAATTATTCTGCAGGACCATAATGAGAAGGAACCAATAAAGCTTGACAAAATGAGAGTGCAGGAGTCTTGAGTCAAGAAATTGGTTTTTGTCACTTTTATGTAATTATAAGCTGCAAAATTTTAGTTGTATCATATAAACTTTTAATTGTGTATTATGGATTTTAAATTGTTCAGATACTGGTATTTGATTTTAGTCGAAGAACTGTAATTAGTCTATGGAAAATTTTTAGTTCAGGTTGTATAGTTCAAGAGCCATTACTTCAGTTTTTATTTTCCACAGGTTATTGTACAAATTGAAGGCTGAAAATTGTATGTAGTGGTTGATGGTAGTCATTCTAAAACTGGCTCTAAGAAAACTCATTTCTGAAATAATATTACGAGTTAGAAATAAGTATTAAAAGCTTGTTTAGCTGGGCTTCCAATACTTTTAAGTTAGTATTATATGCTTTTCCACAAACTGTAGAAGCATAGTAATTATTGGCCTAAAATAGGGTTTTGTAAATTAGAAGTTTGCTTAAAGAAAACTTAGATTTTGAGGCAAATAGGGAATAGATGATATTTTTAACTGCGTGAATTTAGCTCTTATTTTTGATGAAATGAAACTTCAATGTGAGACATTCATCCATTATAACCCTTATTAAAGCAAAACTATAATCCCAGGGGATTTCTAAACTATCACAATTTATTTTTTTTATTTATTTTTTTTCCAGCTGTAAATAGGATTGCCTGAGATTTTGAGTAGTTGAATCTTCCAGACTCTGAGTCATTTCTAAATTGAGTCATATGCTCAATTAACTTGCTGTATACAATATTATGGTCAGAGTGAATGGATAGAATGGAAGTGTCATCTGCAAAACTAATCATGATGATGTTTGAGTGTTGTGTATCGTATATATATATATATATATATATATATATATATATATATATATATATATATATATATATATATATATATATATATAATATATATATATATATATATATATATATATATATACATATACAGTACACCCAACACTCAAACATCATCATGATAGTTTTTAATAAAGATATTTTCTATTCTAATATATATATATATATATATATATATATATATATATATATATATATATATATATATATATATATATATATATATATATATATATATATATATTAAATAAAAGGTATCAAAAGTACCAGATGTCTGTTTTGTAAATAATGATAGTGCATATTTATACTTATATTATTTTGATTAAAGAAAACTTATAATTATTGTATGATAATTTTTATTTAATTTATTTCACATCTTTAGCTGTCAGAAGACGTAATTAAAATGCCGTAAAACTTAATCTTTATATTCGAAATAGTAATAATTACTTTTTGTGTATCTGCTAAGAGTAAATTTTTTTATTCAGGATTAAAAATGGAATTTTTCTTCATGTATTTAAGACGCTAGATATGTAATGTTTTATACTATGAGCGTTGATATATGTCTAATTTAGGCTGAACCATGAATTGAGTCTTTATTTCAACTGTATATTTTTACATGTGATATTATCTCGTTTAATAGTTTGTTAGATATTCTGTAGTTTAATTGAAAAACCATCAATCAAGTTTGAAATTGAGTATCTTGCTGATAGGCCTTATAATGTCAAAAAATTGTTTTATATAAAATATTACTATAAAATATTTAATCTTAAATATTTTTTTCGGCTAAGATAAACAAGCAGATTTTAATTTCAAAGAATAAGAATAAATGGTCTAGAATTGACGATTTTTGTACATAAAAGGCAGCAATTTTATTTTACACAAGAGCCCTCAGAACTTTGAGTGCTTGAATGTATGACCCGAGTTATTTTAACTCAATTCCCTTTCTCTTGCTGTTTGGCAGTAAGTAAACTGACCACATTTTGAAGAATTCATTTCTGAGAAACCCGCGGAAACTAAATCGCGAATAGCCTCTTTTTCGGCCTACTGTATCTGAGTCATTCACAAACAGGAAGTGTCCATTACGTTTCACTGATTACTAGTGGAAATCTTTTATATAGAATATAAGCAATATACGGATTCACGCATGAAATAAGCTGAATAAATAATTTTGAAATTCTAATTTTTAATATTATTTAAATAGTAAAATTATTTTATAACATTAAATCTACCAAGCATTTATTTATGCAATATATGAAACTTATGGTAATTATATATATATATATATATATATATATATATATATATATATATATATATATATATATATATATTTTTTTATTTTTTTTTATATATATATATTAATTTTCTTATTAAATAATATTTGCTCCAAGGGTACACAGATACATATCTGTAAGAAATTGCTACTTGTGATTTCTTTGAAAAGGAGCATCAAATAAATTGAAATCTTTTTTAACATGTTACATTTCCAGAAATTTTAATTACAGCAGATTTTGAAAAAAAAAAAATAAAATACCTTATATTAAAGTTTATTACAAAATGAGATAAATATCTGTTAAATGTGCTTTTAGAGAGTTTTCTTATATTATTCATAAAAAAATATGTCAATTATTAAATGTGAATAAAAATTAGACAAACCACTAAAAAGAATTGTTAATTACATTTTCTTTCGTTATATGTCTGCTATCTTCATTATAAAAACTTAATATAAAAGATAAATATCATTATTGTGCCAGTGTAATGTAGAAGAATTTTTGCCTTTTATCATTGAGCTGCACATAATAACAGCATTAAAATTATCGTTTTCGGAAAGAAACCAGAAAATATACTAAAAAAATTACTGAATAAAATTTTTACCAATATGAGCACTATATGTGTCATAGATAAAAATGTATTCTAAATTTTCTCAAATAAAAGAAGAATATTTAAAAAACTGCTCATTCCAACAATAACAGAATTGTAAGCAAAAATCACAACAATTTTCTTCAGCGAAAAACTCTTTTCAGAAAATACATTTTTACTGTTTATATTTTATATATCATATGTTAAAAACAGCTATATATAATATGATATAGCAGTGCTTAAAAACAGTAATTTAATAAAAACTTTTATTCAATATAATTAGCAAAACTGCTTTTTTGCACTAAAAAATTTCTTTACGATTATTACGGTTATTTTTAATTCAGCTAACCTTAGCACACACACACAATTGTCAAACAATTTCAAAAGAAAGTCCTTTCTGAATTTCTTTAGAATTTTCACAGTATTCAAAGGATCATTATTTTCTAAGCCAGCTTTATGAGTGTTAATTTTTAGCATGTGAATAACTCGTACTTATTAGAATTTTCTTTCCACACTTTTGATTTCATTAATATTTACATGCAAATTTAATTTTAATTCAAATTCTCTTTTAATTCTGCAAATCAAGCTCTGGCCATAACTTCACCTATAACATATATATTACTGTACAGAGCCAATATTTTTTAAGGCTAAACTTAGATGATTTTCCTCTTACATTACGGTAACCTAAGAGAGGGGAAATTCTTGGAAAACCTTCTCCCCATAAGAATCCCGCTGTTTTATGACAGAGCGGGCGACAGCTTCCTTGTCGAGAAAGGAATTAACTTTTCTCACTTTAGAGTACATGTACATATATGGATAGCAGAAATGGTTTCTGTAAATAATGCTGTTAGATTCTCGCCTTTTGGATTGGGAAAATGGCTATATGTATTTTAACTTTAAATTCATTATTTTCATTTAAAAATAGATTTTAGGATTGGGATACTAAAAATAATATTGTTCTTTATATATTACTTACTCTTTATATATTACTTACTTTATATATTACCATTCAAATATATTACTTACTCTGATATTGAATATGGAATACCAAAAATTATTCCCAAAATTAGAGGAAACTAATTCAATACAGATTTTCCTAAATTATATTATTTTTATTATAAAAATGTAAACTTTAACAGTAAGAAAGAAAACATGTTCATGAGAATAACACAGTATTTTTAAAACAAAGTCAATCCTTTTTAAATTATTTTGTAAGTTATATATATATATATATATATATATATATATATATATATATATATATATACATTAACGTTTTCAAACATCTAGACATTTATTTACTTTATTAGAAAATGTAAAAAATAGAATGAACTGAGATACGACCCATAAATATATTATACCAATAAGTGTAATATTGGCAGCTTTATAAATATTTTCACTTTATTTAAAAATTTCTCTTAGCATTGTGTTTATTAAGAATTTTAATGTATTTAAATTTTGTGAAGTTATTTTAAAGACTTTTATTTTGGAAAGAATTCAATCGGAAAACAAAACACTTTTATAACAAATCAGAGGATACTGTATAACAACATAAATATAAAAGTTGTAAGATTCATTTTTATATATATGAAAGTTATGTTTGAGGATTGATTTTATGTACGCGAGATTTGTCTAAAAATGTTATGTTAAGTGTAAAGCAAATGCCATACTTCTGATAAGAAAGGTATGAAATTAGTAAAATATTAAGAATGAGAAAAAACATTGGATGAGATTTTTGGTATTAAAAGAAAGTAATAATAGTAGAGTACTTCCAAGACTAATGTCTCAATTAGAAAGCCTCATAAGACCATTATCTTTTTTATGTAAAAAGTTGAAGCGCTTTATATATTTTTAAAGATTTCAAACTGTATTTTATTCTTTCCTCTTCACACACACAATGAAAATAAAATATATGAGTTCCGGCTTTCATTCACGCACGCAAGAAATAACCGTTTACGGTTCAGTTATAAATAAATAATTTTATTTTACGTGGATTCTTAGTTGCTCTAAAAATAATATTTTATAATAATCAAAATATTAAATTCTATCAAAATTGGATCGATTTTATAATTTTTTTGATACACACTTTGTGAATTTATACAATTAACCAGCATGTATACGATATGAACGTTGAGAATCGACAGTGTTATCCATTATCAAAATGACATTTGACAGCTAGATTAAAATGATTTCCATCCATGTATTATCATCACATACCGATCATATGGTGCCCTTGGCTTTATGAAATAATTATGTAAAAATACATTTATTCTTTACCTAAAATGGCTTTTAATTGTTAAAATATCTTCTTCCCGTGTTTTTCACTCCGATTACTCATCAATCTTGTCTCGGAGAATAAATTTCAAACCTGCAAATGCCTTTTAACCTTAACTTCTGTAACGAGAGATTTCAAAACCACCATTTAGATTCAATCAAGACAGCATAGATAATTATATAGATATAATTTCCCAGAAATCTAAACTATCATGTTTTACATAGAATTTCCGTTAATTGTCACAAATATTTAAAATGAATTCCATGTCTTTTAGGTTAAAAAAAAAAAATATGTGATTTATTTGGGTTTTTTTTTTTTTTTTTTTTTTTTTTTTTTAAAGAAGTCTGCAATTGTTTTCACTTTCAATGTCTTCATTATAAGATTATTCTTTTTCTTTTATATGATTGAACTGAACTTTCCCAAAGATTGTAATTTATTCCAAATATTCTTTAAATGTTTCACAACTTGCACTTTTTGTGACATGAATGGAAAATTTGTTTACGCTCCAAATAAACTGCTCCTACTAGTTTTTTTACTTTCCATTAATATTGTTTCCTTGTTAGACAGCTGATTATGTAAAATATATGCTAAAAATTTTTTTTTAAATATCAGGACTTTATTTTGCAATGAATCAAAATTTCATAAAATTATATATATATATATATAATTCAATAATTTCAAAGTAGCTTTCATTAAGAACTGTATGTGGTGGGTGTCAAAATTTTAATTTCACCAATTAACAATCTGCTAAATAACAGTCTAATACAAATAATAATCTACTAAGGATGAGTTAATATGTTTTCATTTCAATAAGGTCTTTAAAATATATGTAGAAATCCTCATTGGAATGCATTGGATGCAACTTTGGTTTATAGTGAAAATGAAAGAATAGAACCGGTGACAGTTGAACGGGATTTTAATTTATTCTTTAGTTGACTATTTACTTCTAATTGACCGTTGTATTTAATCCGCACGAATTCATTCTAACTGTTACAAATTTTTTTACGTCTCCTGACCAATTAGACTAGGATGCTGGTTATTATTGCTTACTTAAGGCGTAGCATGCTCATTATATTTCCAACTGAAAATCTGCTATTTGTCTCTCTAAGCAGTTTATACAAACATCTGTAGATGAGCGCATGCTGAGTTGTGAAAAATATAACTCATCGATATTTGTCTTAAAATATCATCTATTCTTTTAATTTATTCAATTAAGTCAAATCTGCCTTCTGCAAGCAATTTCATGCGAGACTGAAATAGAAAAAATGTTATTGAGAGCAATGAAAATAGGAAATTAGGACGCAATTTACATGTAATAACAATTAAATGGTTGGCGTTAAATTAAAATATATATATATACATACATAATTTGATTACAGTAGCAAAATGGCAGATGATGTATCGAAACGAAATAAATTTATATTATTTTCAGTTCTTTCCGGCGAAAATAACGGCTTTCTTCGGTTTTTGTGGTTCAGTTCTTGTTTAAACAGTATGGAAAATTTTATTGTGTTGTATGAAGTAAGTTTTAGAATTTCCTTTATAATATTTTATTTATTTAATAAAAATAAATAAAGCATATATATTATATGTTTCATTAATTCTTATATGAAAGGCTAAAAATTTAAAAAAATGAAATTAAAGGTACAAAATATAATTACTACCGTTTTCCCGGCGTGGATACTGTAACTTTGGAACAAATTACGAGACTATGTGTTAAATATTAATAAAGATATTGAGTATCCATTAAGCGCTTCTCCTTATCATGCTGCGACTTATATAGAAATAGTATGATACGATAAGTAGAATTTTTATCTCCCTTTTTGTATAAATCTTCTTTTTTGGATTAAGTACAAAATATAATACATCCATTTCAAATCAGAACCTTTCGATTTGGAGATCTTGCGCATCCTGATTATTACATATTTTGGATTCTTCAAATAGATTTCTTTCTTTTCTATAAATAAATTAGATAGGCATACTTAAGATACGTCAAATAGACGTTCAGTGTTCCTCTATACTTATAAACTAGTAGAGAAGAACATTATTAATCATTTTATTACTCATTAACACAAAAGGTATTTTCAGATCTATTATATCAAGCTCTTGTACATTAAAAACTTTTTGCAACACTCTCCTAATCTTTAATTAACAATTTTAAACATTTGATTTCCTTAGAGAACACAAACAAATTAAAAGGAAAGTATTATAAGATGTTTTTAAAGGAATCAGATGCAAGCAGATGTAACGCTGATATTCCATATCTAAAATTTAATAAGTATTTTAAAAAATTGAAAATTTTAAAAAATAGATTATTATTTGTAAAAAATATCTTGAAGTTTATTTAAAGTAAAAAAGAACTCTCAGTTTAATTCCGAAATACATTAAGTGATTGGAATTTAAAAGAGCTATTTAACAAAATATAGAAGTTAAAAATCAGGATATATATATTTAAAATAACGTCAAAATATTAAATCATGAAGATGGAAAAGAATATTTATCTATGTAAATATGAGAAAAACAAAACAATTACAGCTTGACAACTTTAAACTATGCCACGATAGGTTATTAGCTTTAAATACTTTTTATTTTTAAGCTGATAGAATAAGAAATAATTAAATCAATAGTTCATATAAAGGATGTTTGCTATTGACTCAAGTTATACTAAGGAAGAAAAGCTATTGAAAAACTAATAAATGAATTACAATCTTAATAAATTAACTGAATATTATTAAAATGAAATTTACAAAGCTTATGCTCGTTTATACAAGCAATTAAAATGATATATACATACATTTTTAATAATTCGTGTTTCCAATTTTATATTTAAACATTTTATTATTTTTGACCATTTAATGAAAACCTAAAATCATTCAATGTGTGTATGCGAGGCAATGCATAATTTTTAGTATGATTAATAGTAAAATTATTAAAAACCGTACTCTAAAATGAATGTTTTCCTCAATATCAGCGGAAGAAGGAAATCTATTCTTTCTCAATGCCTGACAAAGGTCGTCAAAGTGGTATTCCGGTGTCGGTTTCAGTGACCATTTGAAGTAGCTTCCCTCCGCCCGTGCTCTAAAACTTCGGGGGTAATTTTATGTAGCTACTCATTAACAGAAACAGGTGGTGGGACATAAAGCACCCTTTCTGGTATTGAATACAAAAGGACTCATGGCGTTAGTACATTTATCTTCGTAAGGAAGTAAAACATTTTTTAAAGAAAATATTTGACCCAAGAACAATTCACATAATAAAGAAGGCATTAATTTTAAGTATGTATCATTAATAAATGAAATATAATAATTTTAAATACTTGTAATTAAACAGATGAAATTTTCATGTAAATCTTGAATATTGACTCAAATAAAGATTTATTTTGTGTGAATTTTTTAAACGTTGTAATTTATTTTATTCTCAAAAAGAACTTCTTAAGGAAAACCTGCATTTATTTTAAAATTTCTTTAAATTAAATATTTTTTATGTGGAACCTTATCAAGACATAACTAGTACAGTATTTCCATATTTCTCTAGATTTTCATTTCGCATGAGTATATTATTTTGATGCGCTTGAAGTACATAACCACACAGAGAAATTACTATTTTTAGAAATAATTTTCTCCTTTGCAATCGGACTCAGTACTAAATCACTCAACTATTTTCTAGTAATGATCTGGCATTTAATGTCTATAGTTATCCAATACTGTTAGCTTCAAAAGATAGTAAGTGTTTGAAAAATTTTTGTTTTAAAAACCTTTTTATTAAAGTTAGAACGTAAATTAATGCTTCAATAAAATATACAGAATTATGCAAATTTATTGTATATAAGAAATAAAAGATATTGTGTGTAAGAAAATCAGCTGAATACTATTAAATTTTTTTTATTTCATTATAATAAGGTTAAATATAGCTACATATGGTTAAGATTCTTTCTTTGTATAAAGAGAATAGAATATTCTAAATTAAGGTTTAGTATATAACATAATTTAAAATGATGGCGAAAAAGAATAAAAATTTGCACTTAATATGTTTCTTACAATTCCCGTGAAATGTGAAATTTCCTTAATCATGCAAATGATATTAATTTACACATTTTTAGTATTTACTTCAATTATTTTTCAATATCTAATATGATTGCTATAGTTTATGGTTTCCATGTTTGAATGAAAAATTATAAACTATAGCAATCATATTTCATGTGTGTGTATGTTAAAATACTTTTTATGTTTTTCATTTTTGAAATATATTTTTAAAATAAATACGATGCAGTGTTTTTTATGAGTTTCAAAATAAAATTTTTACAATAAATTTTAATACTTTATCAAAGAAATACAATTTTAAGTGACGTGTATATACCTGACATGAAATAACAATAAGAGAAATCAGCTTTTTCAATGTGTAAATAAAAAATAGCTTTAATAACTGATAACATTAATTTAAAGTTATCATTGTAGAAATTTGAAAAAAATTTTCTCGTTAATTAATTTATACATACGAAAATAAATTTTTGAATATATCTTTTAATTTAGTCAATAATATTAAAAAATATTTAATTGATCTAATTATAGTTAGTTAGATATTATTTTGTAATGATGAACTAAAAAATAAACTTAAATTTTATGTTTAGAAAAATACTTTTTTTTAAATTTCTTTGATTGAATTTAGCATTTCTACAATGGAAAAGATTATAATATTTTGTATGAAGGAATGATTCAAAAGGGGTTTACAATTAATTTAGAATGCTCTATTTTTCTGACATATGTGACAGTATGTAATTTTCTAAGTAAGTTTCTAAGTGAAGGCAACTGAAATGTTTATTGGTTTCTTGTCGTTAATGAAAATACCTCACAATTTATTCAATTTATTTAACGTAAAGTTTCTCAACGGTCTCTCTCATTAATGAATTATCTTATAAATATTAGTCCTTAAGATACTTCCATACAATGAAAAAAATTTTTAATGTCATTAAAATTAATTTGCTTCTTGTATGTCTTCATATTTAGTAAGACATGGGCAAAAGAAATCCAGAATTTCAAAAGCAATGAAAATGTTGTATTTGTCAAACGTTTTTATTAGTAATACTTTTACAAATACATTATAAAATTACAAATGTGTGATTTCTAAGCTCATGCACATATAAACATAACAAAGATTTTTAACTTATAAAAAATTGGAAAAAGTTCCTTAAATTTTTGGAAGGAAAAAAGCAATTTTCTAATTTATATATATATATTTGTTATTGTACTAGAAATATCATTTTTTTCCTTTCGTTCCAACTCTCTGATTCCCATAAACCAATATATACTGAATGATATTTTACACTCTTATTTTCACACTTTTAATGTTAAACATTAAAATTATTCAATCTTCAAGAGACTGAATTAATAATTATGCTTATAATGATTTCAAAAATTACTAATAAATTTAATCTGAAGTAATTTAAACTAAAAAGTTGTATTAGAATTATTTATTTTAAAAAAGCAAATTTTAAATCACAATGTATTAAAATATTTAAAAAGAATTTTTTGGTATTTAATAAAACTTAATTTTTATTGCTGAAAAATATTAGATAGGAGCGAAAACATGTATCCACTTAAAATATTTGTCCAATCACAAATTAGTT